>VZRW01006919.1:1217697-1298271 GCA_013398125.1 Aegotheles bennettii
CAGCCCCCCTGCTCCTGGCTCCAGCACGGGAGCTGCGGCTCAGCCACATCATTGCAGCCCCACCCAGCATCTGGGTACCGTGGGCTCCTTCAAGGGTTGGAACCACAAACAGGATCGTGCTAGCCCTGGTGTGGGACAGCAGATGAAATCTTCACAGATAGAAGCTGCAAAGTCTGAGCGGTGCATCCAAGTTTTTACTTATTTATTTATTCAAGGACCAATTAACCTTTTCAGGAAAAAAAAAAAACCACTCTGCAGCCCATCTTGCAAAGTCAAAGTGAAATGATTGTCAACATTTTAGTCAAACAAAAACCTGGTTGAGATTTGAACTTAAAATAAAGTGGGAGAATGTAGAAGTAACAGATTGCCTGCTCATTTGCAGGGGCGGCATCGCGTGCACTCTTGGGGGGAGGGAGGGATTTCACAAACCATCTGTCAAAGTCTGCTGGGCCACAAGCAGTCCTAGGACAACGGCTCAGAAATCCTGCTTCAATCTTTCCCCCTTCTTGAGTCCTCTCTGCAAGGCTCAGGACCACATGAAGCCAGTTTCCCAGCCTCTCCCTAATCACTGCTATTTTAAAGCGAGCTCCAAATTTTAAAAAGTCTTGAAGGACAGCGAAGGGATGACAATGACACAAGCCTCAGATCCTGGGTGCGAAAAGTGAGATGCTTCAGCTCTCCAGGCATCGCTTGCTTTGGCAGGAGAAGCAGTGCAAGGGCAGCCAGATCCCCAGCAAGGTGGGATGCCTGCAAGGGTGAGAGTAAAAGGCAGGCAGCACATCTGATTGTGTGTGCTAAACCAGCATCGAGCCACAGCAGTGATACGTGGCTGCCTCCTGCCACATAACTATAAATGTGAAATTCAAAGGTAATTGATGACAGAACGGAACCGCTGGCTCTTCCCCTCAGACTCTGCATACTATCAGCAGGGTTGTAAATATACACGAGCCCTTATCTAAAGTGTATTCAGTGCAAGAGCTGTGCAGTCTCTTATTTCATGCCTCACACACGGTCCCAGAACAGGCAGCAGCTTGAAACACCGTGCCACAGAAAGTGAGTTAGTAAATCAAATGGCAGTGTAGTTTTTAGGCAATGAGGGTTGGGGTTTTGTTTGGTTTTAGGAGAATCTGCCAGTCCACTGTAAAACTGCCACGAGGGAACACAAGTCAAGCAAAACCTTCCCCAAACCCTGAACTTTTACAATCAGCCAAAGCCATTAGTACATTAACAGCCTAAGCTAAATGTCCCTGCCCCAGCTCATTAACAAACTCACCAATTAGCCAATTTCATTAGCCCCCTCCATGCGAGCATGACCCAGACCATGGGGGGAACACTTTGCCTCCTGCTGACCGCTACCCACTGCCCCATTTCTTTATTCCAGCCACAGGGTGAGCCCGTACCCACCAGACGGGCAGAGCTCCTTGGGGACCCCGTGGCTCCTTGGGACCCACCAACTGCCGACCATTCCCACACCAGAGGGGGAAGCAGCTGGCTCCAAACACCCCTGGGAGCCTCACACCGCAGAATGGATCCGCTTCAGAGGGAACATCGATTTGAGAGGAGCAGAGGGACAGAGCTAATGGAGTAGCATTATCAGCTCGCTTTAACAGTCCCCCATTAATTTAGGGAAAGAGGTGCCAGAGGACTGCTGGGAACCTGTTTATGGATGCATGGAAATGATGCACCATGAGCAGCCAGGGGCTGTATCTGCCACCATGGCTGCTTCCAGCCAGGTTGATTGCAAGGGTGTGGAGCACAACACCGGTCCGCGTGAATGCCCACAAGCCAACGGAAACTGGGACCACTGGGATAAGTTTAAATTACATCAAAGAAAGGGCAGTGACCACAGCACAAGGTTCTAAGCAAATCACCACAGCAAATCCAGGTGGGGAAAGACTGGAAAACAGCACACACATGATCTTCAGCACCAATCTGAGCATCACTTTTAAGAATAAGAGCATTTCAAAGGTAATTTTCCAGATTTAAGAAAAAAAACCAGCCAATGAACTTCCCCTCGGAAGAGAAGAGAGTGCATTAGACACTGCTGCATACCCCTGCTGCTGTTGGTTCTCATTCAGTGCACGAGCTCCACTCTGCTCCAAAGCAGAGCTTGCTATAGTTGACCTTTGCTTAAACTTTACACAGAGTTTCCATTTGTTATCTCCGTGAACTCTTCTGCTTATAGATTCATTCTCTAGGAAGACACAGTTGTGGTTTTTTCCTCAAGGGGATGGCCTCATTTTTTAATATTTCCTCCTGCAATCTTCTCTGCCCTCTGGAGTTCACGTATGTCATTTTACACCTATTCCCAAGTTTCCTTTGGGAGAAGCTGCACATTAAGATGTGAAGCGATTAACTATTATAATTGATTCAAGCACAGCCTCTGAAAGGGTGATTTGCTATGGTATGCAAAGAAGAGACAACTACAGACCTCAACAGAACATGCTGCCTTCAGAAAAGCCAACTGGTGCCCAACTAAAACCTGCACATTGTTCAACAATGGAACCCAGTCTGACCAGTAAGGCTGAGTAATACAGCTGCGTTGATACTTCTTCCCCAATTCTTTTTACAACCTATTCTGCTAAACATCACACGTATTATTAGCATTATAAACAGGCACAAATGCCTTCTTTATCATCAAAGCCACCACAAAAGTGAACCTGAAGTCTATTACTCAAGCGCTGCTACAGAAATCTGCTTAATTAAATTCTAAAGGGCTTAAACCAAAAATATACATTGCAATGATGTGGGATAGAACATAAACTTTTTAATAGTAGTAACCAAGCACATTTGCCATTTCTACAGGTGTAATAAAAATGCTAATATATGTTAATGCTTAGTCTGTGGTTAATGTTTTGTCTTGTTAATTTCCCCAGGGCTTTTATTACTTATTTAAATCTGCCACACTACCCCAGTGATTGCATCGCTTCACAAACTGCACCACACTCAAACCGATGCTGATGAACAGAAGTGAGGAAACATTTAGCTGAGGACACTCTTACTATCTGCTTGTAATCATTATATACACTTTGTCAGGAAGATGGGAAAGAGGCAATTTCCCGCTCCTTCACTCTTCTTACAGCAGAAAATATGATTATGGGCATAAAAAAATGAATTTACAATCCTTTATTTTAGGAAAAACATCATTAACTAAGTAATGATTGTTCTTCTGGTTCCAGTCACTCGAGCAGAAGGAACAAACTGTGTATGATAACACAGATGTCTTCTCCGCACGTTTCACCAAAATTCCTCGTTAATGGAGTACTAAATGTCATTAATCAGCTCTCCAGCATTACGATTGCCATTACTCAGACAGCACCTTGCAAGGATTACATAAGACACAACATCCTAACTCGCGTGGAAGCAGCAGGAATCATGGGAAGTGACCTACTCCCCGTGTCGGAGAGGAGCGTTTAATAATGCATTACCCTTAAATAATGCAATGCTATAATGTGTAAAATGCACACAAACACTAATGCATAGAATAGCATAGGGTCTGTCACACCAATGCCCATGGTGATGCCCAACACATGCTGCAAACATACACTACAAATGCTCAGGGACCCCTGCAGCTACCAGAACAGGTTACATTGAAGACCATCACCACTTGGTTTGAAGACTAGGTCTTCAAACTCCAGCAGACCGAGGAGGCATTAAGATGACATTTTTAGAAGGAAACTTCTAAAAGGAAGGAAACTTCATTTTTAGAAGGAAACTTCATTTTTGTATGCCATCCTTCATGTAGAGCATCACAAGATACTTTGCAGAAGCTCAGCATCACAGCAGGAAAACAGGGCCCAGGGAAGACTGATAGATGACCTCCCTGGCCTCATTTCTTGTCTGCAAAGACAGCTCTGACCACCAACTGAGGTTGCCCTGGTGCAACCCGAGGACTAACTGGGAAGGTGTTGGTTCCTCAGGGCAAGGAACAGGATGTATCCCCATGCAGCCACATGTATTGGTGTGACAGAGGTGAGACAAGAGCTGGCAGCTCTGACGCATCCCATAGTTATGTGGCCGCTCTACCCCAGAGCCTGCATAAGGGCATGAGTACAGCAGCTGAGAAGAGCAGTTGGGTGCACAATAATTTCAACCCTTGGTACTAATAGCTGAAGCTGCATGATCCCCATCTGCACTTTTCTCTGCTGTGTCAGGGTTCAAATAGCTTAAATCAGTTGGAGGCCACCACTACATTGCCATCACTGCTCCCATTAGGGCATGCCACCCTGTCCCCAGGAGGACTTGATGCTCAGTGTCCCATACATGTGCCGCAGCACCCAAGGCACCTCCACACTGTGTCCCACCACATCCTGACCCCTGCACTGACCCAGCTTCTCCCAATGCCGGATGCCCTTTCCCTCAAAGAAACTGTGACCTCAGCTCGAGTCGAGCCCTTTCAGACCTACACAAAATAATGCAAACAAGATGTTTCTTCTTTCTGGCATCCCCAGCACGCAGCATTTAATCCACCGGAGAAAGCTGCTTTGTGTTTAAGCAAAAGGCTGTTTATTGTTATTTATAGGTAGAGAGGAAGTCGGGCTAAATGATCACAGTTGTTCCTTCTGCCTTTATAATCCATGACATATAATTAAAGCACAACTTTTCAAGTCAGTGCTTCCCTCCAGTGCTTTGATAATTCCGTGTTTAACATTAAATTTGGTATTTCAGTTCTGATGGTTGGACCTTGGCAACAAACCACAGGGCAGGCGGCCGGTGCCTCAGCCAGGACTCAGACTCAGCCCAGAAACCGGGAGAGTCAAGGCAAAAGCATTTGCTTAATTTTCAGGGCACGCTTATGCAGTTTTCCCAAGTGCAGACGTTTCCTGGAACAGGGCCCTGTAGCATCCTAACGCACCCATTATGGTTTTAAGTTAGATCTGCGCAATATGATGTTTCTTAGACAACCAAATTAAGGCTTTTTTCTTGGAAAGAGAATGCCTCGCCTGAAAGGCGACGACAGAGCAAGAGGGAAAACGTGGGAGCAAAATCCAGAGACCAGCAGGAGCGTGCTAGGCTGACCAAAGCCAGGTTCAGGAGCAAAAGGTGACAGAACCTGGAGCCCATCTTCTGGTGAAGCCCCAAGCCTGTGATGTGCTGCATGGTTCATGCAGGGGCATGGCTAATTCTCACCCCATGCTGCCATTGCACCTTCAGGGCTCTGATTCCCTAGGGAGCCTGAAAGTGTTCCAAACTCAGGCAGCTGACTTCAAAATCAGCACTAAAACAACTAACTTGGTAGGAAATTTGGACCCAGGTTACAAAGGTGATTTCTGCTAAGGATGCTAAATACATTGCAATTATACAACCGTGTGTTGTGCATACATACCATAATACTTGCACAATACTGCAGGGCCCTAAACGACCCTCCTGTTGCAGGCAATTAAATCTACCCCAGCCTGACTGAGAAGCAAAGCAAGGAATCGGCTTGAAGAATTAGCAGTTCCTACCAAGACCTTCAAAAACAAACAAAAAAATTACTTTCTGCACCTCTACCTGTTGCAGAGTGCCAGTGACCAAACACCTTGAGAGCACCACGTCAGAGGAGGTGGTGGTGACCAGGCTGGGACTGCCCCATTTTGCCATCAGCCAGAGAAGTGGAGCCAAGGGCAGCCCCACTGCCCACCGAGGATTCCCCAGTGCAGAGGCTGGGGCGATGGGAACCAGCACAGGGCAGAGCTGGGCAGAACCACAGCTCCAGGCAAGCATCCCGTGCTTGTTATTTTCCTTCCCCGAGTTAATTGGTTTCCTTCGCAGATTTCTGCAGGTTTTAATATCCACACTGTGTTTGTGCCTACGGCGCTACAGAAAGGAACAATCTGAGAGAAATAAATTCCTAGCAGCTTAATTTAGAGAGGAAAAACAGATACCTGCCATCAGTCTGGAACGTAAGCCAGCAAGCCGGAGACAGGGCCTATAATAGGTTATTTAACAGCAGTCGTGTCAGCTGGGTTGCAAATGTGGTCAATACCTACCGGTCCAGCTTCCCCCCCGCAGCCACGAGCAGAGATTCAATTATTCTTTGAGAAATACATTGTTAAATAATTAAAAAGTTACTGTATGACTTGCTCTCTTTTGTTTTTTTTAAACCAGACTGAATCAATTTTGGAAGTATAAAGCCATTCTAATGCGTCAGCTAGCAATTAGCTACTGTACACTGTTTATTCTTTAATATAATCTTTGAGTAGAAGGGCAATATTCTTAGAAACGCAGCATTAACTTGTTCCTCAATGACTTTAATATGGTTATTTTCAAATTACTACTCATAAAATCTCAGGAAAGAAAAATCTACTTATAATATTCTATCTCCTTAATTAGTTCTCTCTCTCTCTCTATCAGCAATTCAATAGCAAGTGTAAAATTTATATAAAATAGAGCACACAAGGCTTACCGCTAACTCTGCGTTAACTGGTGATATCAAAACACACAGGTAAAAAGCAACATCTCTTTTGCAACGTGTGCAAACCAAGCTCACGGGTATACACAGCTTTTCAGATTTATATTTCAATAAATGCCTGTACGGAAACCACCCCTAAAGTTTTTATGCCACTAATAGCATTTTTCACTTTAAAATGCCCTCCTCCTTTCCTGTGCTGAATGGAAAACTCTTCCAACCCCAAAGGGTTTGGTACTCATCATTTCTCCCCACTCATCCATCCCCTACAAAGGGCCATAACCCGACTTATTTTAACCTTCCCATGGGAATAACTCCCCTGCAGCCACCTTTTGTTCTCTCCACCTATCCTTCTCTTTCCAAAGACCAGTTTTGACTCACACACCAAGGCTGGAGGCACCAAAGCTCACCAAATCTTTTCAATGTTTTTTAATTTGCTGAATATCTTCAGCTGAATAATTACAACCATTTGTGTTCCAGCTAGGCCTAGGGCAGCCCCACGGCATGTTTTCCAGCCTCTGGCGAGGGGTGCACGAGGTTCTCCCCATGGCGATGCCGAGGACCTCCCCAGGCAAAGCCTAAAATAGAAGCGTAATAATTGTTATTATCTGGGAGTGGTAAAAATATCTCAACACAGCTGAGATTAGCTGCTGGTAAAATTAATCCGCTCAAGGCCAAAAAAGGGCTCAGGAAGGACCTAGGTTCTTTTTTAATATTTTTTTTTTCATCTGTTGTTTTTTCTTAGTTTTGAAGCTACCAGATCCATATTAATTGTTTTTTTCCCTTGACAGTGAGTCCTCGCCTAATCCAATTAAAGGTCAGCACTAAGATAATTTACCCAAAACATGGTAGACAAGGTAAAAAGACTCCCATTAGATTTTTACTCATGATAATGGAATTAAACTTTTCCCAAAGACAAATCAGGCTTATTGAAAATGTAAATGATTATTTTCTATAAAGATATAAATATCTTCAGGTCTTTTTTGAGACTTCATTGTAACACATCTTGTTTTTACATGTACTGCGGTTAGTACAATTGAATTACAGAATGACTTACAGCATTAGATTAGCTTCTGCTTGATTGAGAATATCTTTATAATGGAAATCAGTGTGCACTTTTAACCTCGTTACAATGCTATATTATATGTCTGACTAATATATTAAAGTGACTCATCAACAATATGCTGTTTGCAGACAGAAATGAAATCAATTTGACTTTATCATAATACCTTTATTAATGTCATCAAACTGAGGGCTAGGATTAGATTATGAAGAGCCAATTCCAATAAATTGATATGCAACAATTCCAAAATGAGGGGGGAAGCATTAGATTGACAAAAAACCCCAAACAACTAAATATTTTTAATGCATTTTTGTGCATCTTCTTTACTTTCCACTCACCTTGCAACCTGTAAGCATTTCCAGAACTCACTGAAAAGAAAATCTCACAATAAAATCTTCAGGTAGGATGCTACTGAAGTGCTTTCTGGCTCTTTACCAGGAATGGGAATTGCATGAAGCAAGGCCCAGAGATGTCCTGACATTTTTCAGCATCTGCCAGGCAAACCCTTTTGGGCCCATCTGCTCTGAGGTACCGATACCAGTCTGCTGGTTGAAGCCATCCCAGCATCACCTTGTGTGGTTCCCACTGTCCTCAAGTACCCTCCATTCCCTGTTTTTTAGGCTGTTCCTCGGGGAGGAGACAGAGGATGGATGACTTAAATACCAGCACAGGCAGTTGATGTGTCTATGGAAATACCTGCTCTCGGGTGCTCTGGAGAGTGGCAGCACAGAGTTTATTCGTATAGTGATACAGATCAATACATGCAATCCAAGAGTTAATAAGCTTTAGAAAGACATAACTCAGAGCACATCAGTCTCTCCCAAATTCATCTTCACTAACCATCAGGCTTCACTCATCATCTCCAGGTCAGTGCCTAAGAGCACCATGTCTACCACCACTGATAGCGAGGAAGAGAATTCGCTGCAAAAATTGATTAGAAAGATAGACCTGTATAAAGAATTGCTAAATTCCCCAACTGTCAGTGTGCTTTTTCTTTTGTTTAGTGTTTTTTTTTCTTTTTAAACAGAAATAACTCCGCCAAAGTAGCTGTGGGCTACCAGCACAGCCTTCTGCAGCCAGCCTGCTCTCGCTCAAATGAGGCTTAGAAAGAGCAATGCAGTTAGCAGCAAACTTCACCCTCCGAGAGCAGGTTCCGTGCCCTCGGGGGTTTATTAGTGGGGGAATACAACAGGTAGGGAAGTCAAAGGCCACTGGTTCATTTTGCAGTAACCTGAAGGGCTGAGAGGTCTGCTCAAGAGCTCTGCCACTGATGAGGGCTGCATTGCTGCAGCGGATGGCTGAGAAATCTGCCTCAACCTCTTGTTGTAATTTTTTTTCAGCTAAATGTATTTGTAGGTGGCATCTTTCATGCCTGGTACCTCAAAGCCACTTTACAATAAGATGTAAAAATGATATAATTCACAGCACCACGCACAGGCAGAGAATTCAAAATGAAGCAAAAAAACCTCATTGCAACCCAGCCCCTCATCTTCTCCAGAGCAAAACAAAATGCCTCTGCTCCGCCTGGGCAGCTCTGGGCACTATTTCTGCTTTGCAGAGGGTCGCTTTTAAGTTTCTGGTTTGTTCTTGGCTCATTCATCAGCATTGCTAATGGGAGAGTTAGTTCTAGTTTTAAGGCTTCAACACTCACGGGGGTTACTGTCACTGGAAGTAAACTCAGCACGGTTAAGATGAAGGATGCCCTGCGAATGACCCCAGATGGAGGTCTTAGTGGAAACTGCAGTGACGGATAATGAGGCCAAAAGAGGGTTTAGCGTAAAAAAGCATGAAGAGATGGATATTGGTGAGCAGAAGTCTGGCATTGCAAAGCTGCGGGTCTTAGCAAGGATAAAAACCTTCAGGAAAGGAAATGGGCCAGAATACATTTTGCTAATAAGGCATCTATGTTAATAGAGGTTGCGGGAGGCTGCAGCAATCTGGACAGCAAGCGAGGGAGCAGTGTCCGCAGGGCTGACACTTGGGGGATTTTATATCTCTGATAAAACAAAGACGTGTTGTCAAGTTTTGAAAGAGAATCCCAGAGGCAGCTCCCCGCTTCCCCAGCAAGCATACAGGGCGATGGCTTGCCTGGAGGGATGGTCCAGACTGAGCTAAATAAGAAGAAAGGCAGTTCATGCCATGGACGTAACTTCTCTGTGGGCTCATTTGAAGTCAGGTGGGTCAGACTGGACCAAAAAGGTTCTGCCACGCACCAGCTCATAGCCTTCTTCAGGTAAACTAAACCTGGATCTCAGCAAGGACCCTGAACATAAGCCTAGTTTAACTCTGAAAGAGGTTCAGCTGTAAAGTTCAGCTGAAAATACATCCCCAGTGAAGGGGCTGTGTCCCAGCCCTTCCCAGTCAGAGGGGCAGCTTCTCCCTGGCCAGCACCTCTCCCACCACCCCCGAAGCAGCAGAAGCCTCAAAACACCCAGAACGAACTTTCTGACGCTGTGATCTTTATTTCAGCCTGAAATTCATTTTTTTCCACTTAAATCCAATCTACTCCAAGACCTCACACTATGTCCTTGACCATTACAATTTATTACAAAATGAAACCATTTGAAATTTCAAAGCCTAAAGCCCAGTGCCCAAGGAACAGACACCACCCCACATCCCCTCCTGCAACAAGCACAGTCTTCTTTGGATGAGATGATCACCAGCTCTCTGCTCTCCTAGAGATTTAAGACAAGCAGCAGTGTGCCAAAGTCGCTGGACTAAAATTGATGCTGGATTCCAAAACTGCAGGCATGAATAATTTTTGCCCTTACTCTTTCAGCACCAACCAAGCCACCAACAAGGTGAGGAATTTCTAGATCAAAATCAACACCTCACTGTTCAGCACCTTACCACATGCTTTCCCAACTATCAGAAAATCTTTAATATCTGAAACCTCTTCAGGCAACTAACCATAATACTCCCAAGGTATTTTTACAGGAACGGAAACATTGCTGATACTGCCCTCAGTGATCAGGTTTATTTTCATCCTGCAGCAGGAACAGATGCTTGCTTTAACACGCCTTATCAGGTACCTTACACTGCCTATCACAAAATGGTTAACGAAAGTACATGATAAACACACCTTGGGATAGCTACGAGTAAGTCTGAGCTTAGTGAAAACCAAAACCTCACCCGTATTTCTATCTTTAAGTGAAAAATGAAGCTAGCTACCAGCAAGCATTAGAGAACAGCCTGAGGATTAAACTTTGCCGATAAAGGAACTGGAAACACAGCGGCTGTACATCCAGCCCACTATCCCATGAGCGATGCCAGCAGAAAACAACCCGCGTTGAAAGTACAAAGAAACAGATCTCAGCGTCTCAAAGGGAAAGACTTCTCGAACAGCACTGTAATTTCAAAGCTTTCCTTACAAGTCTCTTGCCAGCTCTAGCACAGAAAGAAATCCATTAGCAGATAGGAAAACTCTCCGGAGCTCCCTGCTGCTGCAACCCACTAAGCAAAGCAGCTTCCAGTGAGTTGCCAGGTGAGCTGGCTCCAAAAGTGGCTCCTGAGCATCCACACTAGCATCGTTGTGCTTACAAATGCACTGAATCACTGTGTATGGTGACAGGTGGTATTTCCATCCCTGGGTACCAAAAGTCCCTTTACTTACATAGTCTTGAATTTCATCCCTGTGCACATGCAGGTACTGCAAATTCCTACACCAATTTACAATGGAGCAATGCTTCTCTCCATGGTGTTACAAGTAACTGAAGGAGCTGCTTATCTTTCCAGCATGCACATGGTCTCCCTACCAGGATTCCTCAAAAAAATCAAGGGCAAATTAGGGTCCCGTTTGCCCAAATCCATTCCTTCCTGGGCCTGCCCCATCAGCTTCCCGTGGCCAGAATCAGAGCTGGGCTCACCCCACCTGCACTGGCTGCAGTGAGCACTCTGGCTTTGGGAAAAAACCCAACCCAGCCTGCACTGTGGCTTCATCTCTGCATCACGGCTCTATAACCCAGTTAACCCAGACACCTCAGCAGTCTTTTAAAGGTGTTTGTAGGGGAGTGAAACAGCAGGAATCTGCTCGCAGTACAGGCACACAGAGAACTCCACCCTGTTCCCATACGGCGCTGGTACCCTCCCTGTAACCCACTCCCTTCCTCATGATGGGTGCGATTGGGTCATCAAAGGTCTGGCTACCTTCATTTTGCATTTTAGCAGGATTGTCTAGAAATTCAGCCATCAGTTCTGAGTGAAGAAGAATGCTTTGCCGAGTTCCCTGCTCTTTTCTTTCTAGGCAATGCTCTGCTGACAGAGCTGCACACCATCGACTGCAAGGGGACCAGCAGGAGTTGGGCAGCTCCCCCAGCCCATGTCTTAGCACTTCCACCTTGAGACAGATGCCCGGGCTGGGAGACACCTGCCTGGCTAGCCTGCACTGGCTGAAGTTTCTTGACATGCTTTTTGGTGGGAGTTTTTACAGTGTACTTTTTCTATGAGACTTTTAAGACTAATCTTGCATTCCTTTGCAACCAGTTCTCATGCCCAGATTCCATCATGTTACAGACACATCAGCTCCACAGGACCTTCTGTACCCGACCCTAATTATACTAACACGTACTGGTCCTGCCAAGCAGAGAGTCCTGCTGTGCAAGGCAGGGATCAGCAACCACAGCTCCATGCCCAGACAGAGAGGCACCACACAACAGCTAAAGGGCAGAAGTCCTGCCACCCCCCTCCAAAGAGCCGGGAGGGGACATGTGTCCTGCGGGGCATGCAGGACAAAGCAGCTAACACAGCCACAAACCCAAATCCCTTTCTCTGATGACTCACACAGTGCATCCTCCTCCTCACTTGTAATACCTGGCTACAGCCTCACCTCAAGCCACCCACCTTTTTTAGTTCGCGTTTCACTATGCTATGAGTTCGCCTGTTGTTTCCCACTCTGTTGGGATGGGTTCAAAACCCTTGATGAGTTACATGGGGGTGGAAAAAGCACCAAGAAAAAACCATTTATGTAGACAAATTAACAACCTGTGTCAAATCAACAGCCTTCACCTCAATTCTTCAACCTTTCAAAATGAATTTATAGTGCTGGCTTAAGGCAGGGAACCCCAGAGATCAACTATTAGCAACATAAAATACCCAGACCTATTGTGTCTCTTGTATTTTCAACAGCAGAGAAAGCATTAACTTCAAGAGGTGTTGGGGTTGAATATTTCATGACATTTACTTGTACTGTATCTCTCCAATTGTCTTTGTTTGTGGTAGAAAGCACAGACTGAGCAAAATCAGTATTCCCTACATTCATGATTAAAATATCTACAAGAGGTGAATGTACTAGGCACATTTTCAACCAGGGAAAAAGTAGCAGACAGGAGAATTAGTAGTACATAGATATAGCCCTAGATAAAAATTTTTTTCCCCATCTGCACTGAGACTCAGCCTCCTTGATAAACTATTTTAATAGCATATTTCAGTGTGAAGTTTGTAAACAGACAAATTGTGGAAATAATAAAGCCCTAACACACACCATCACTGACAAAGTAACTGTTAAAGCAAGGCTTGGGATAGAAACTGCCTACTGCCATACTACCACTGAATTCACTCTTCTGAACCATAAGCTTACATTCAAATGCATGTCTGGAGGTACACAGTTTCCAAAAGCAGATTAACAGTAGCATAACTCTGCATCCTAGGGACTGCAGAGGTCCTCAGAAACCTACCTGGAGGCTCTGCAACACCTCTGGAGCTCAGGCTCACATGCCCTTTGTAACCAGGTCTTCTGCAAGCTATAAAAGGGGTCCAGGCCCCCACGCAGATGCCCAAACCCAGCCTAGGGGTGGGTGGCAAGGGGGGCAGGGAAGCAGCCGCATGGAGGAAGGATGCTTGGTTGGATAATGCATCCAAGGATCTGAAATACCAGGAGGAAAAATTCTGCTGCAGAAGTGCCACCAATGCCGTGCAAAACCAAAGAAGCCCAAAGGACAGGCAAGGACAGTAATGTTGTTATTCAGCCCATCATCACCATGGGCATGGAAGATAAGTTTTTCCCAATTCCAGGAGGTTTTAATGACAATTAAATAACCTGCCATTATCCTTAATAACATACAGGTGAATTGAACTTTGCCTACAGAAGCTGTGGTGGCCAAGGTCAGTTAAAAAAGAGGTCGATATGAGAAGCCAGCAGGAGAGCAAAGCCCCACATTTTCAAAGGCAACTCCTGCAGCATTTTATACTTTGATATGACAGTGGTGTCTGAAAACAGAGTAACAGTAAATACAACTGTTTGCTTCTGGGTATACGCTTTGAAACTCAATATGTGCTGATAAGTTTAACAGAGAAACTTTCATTCCAGCACAGTTGAAAAAATAAATGTATTCTATCACTTAGGGGCAGAGATACTTATCCCAGATCCCAGATGCAGACTGGCTATCAGAGTCAGGCCATCTGCAATGTTGTACTTAAGACTGTCAGCACTTCCATTACTGCCTTGCTCCTCTACTGAACAGCTCATACCACCAGTTGTAAAAAAAAGTTGCTCTGGGCTCAGATTTGACATAAGAACCTTAGCTGAGCAATACCAGTGTTTTAAAAATAAACTTTAAAAACCCAGTGGCCATTCTCTTTTAGTAACAATTGCCAGACAATTGGCTTGCTTGGCTTGAGTTTTTTTTTCTCTTCAGTCCTATAGCTCAAAAATGTCTCTAGAGCAAATAAAAGAATCACTCAAGTATTAAATAATCAAGAGGAGTTATGTTTAAATAAGTACCTATGGCACTGCTGAATTCAAACAGCTCTATCCAGTATGAAAGCACTGAATAGTTTTGCAATGCTCAGTGATTTTTTTATTTTAAAGGGAGTCAAGTGTATTCTCTGGTTTGGCAGAGGATAGGCAGATTATGGCTCTACTGCCCATGGCTTGTGTTGACTTTAGTGACACTCCATCTACTCACTCTCCACAAATACATTCTCTGTAGACAGATCAAGGTCTCAATGTTTGATAATATAACTGACAGTCATGTTCCTTCACTGTATTCATGCACATCTTTGAGAAAAAGTGCATTTTTATTGTTGTGCCAATAAAAGAAGGATATGGGAGGACACTTATCCTTTCAGGATCATACAGCAATGCACATGTGTGTGCTTCCAGAACATGGCATACAGCCTGTATGGGCAATGCTTCTGTTCTGCCTTAGTACCTACAAGCATAGCAGGTTTGCTGAAGCAAAATTTGTTGGATGCTTTTGCTCACAGCTGAATGTGTCAGCTGATCTTTCGAGATCAAATCAGCGCACACTACATGTGGAAGTGTGGTTTCTTACAGCCTTGGAATGCCAACTGAGTTGAGCTAGGTTCTCTCTCTTATATACGTTATTATCACCCATAAAATGAACTCTCCATCTCACCTGACCTCAAGCTAAACCTATAGTCACATCTCTACTCGTTTGCTGTTCCAGAGAAAGTTCACAGGTTCTGACTGATGGGAGAAGAACCTGCCCTGGCTCCACAGCAGGAGAAGTCAAGTCCAGCAGAGTTGCTTCCCCCAGACCTCATCAGCTGGAACCTTCCTGGGGACACAAGAAAAGCTTGGCAGGCTGCTATAAAACAGAGATTTTTCTGCAGAAAGAGGATAAAGCATGGAGGTTGAAAAGCAGTGTCCTGTGCTGTATTCTGGATCCTAATGTGCTGCCCACGAGTCCTGCCTGCATCCATCTGCCTGGATAACCAACACCAGAACCCAGCCCTCAGACAGAGCCTCCTCCTGATCACTGCAACACAAGAGTAATCCAACTTACTGGAGATTTGGTTCCTAAATCCCTTCTAAGCAACAAAGAGAGCTTCCACCACGTGTGCCAAACTACCCGGGGGGTGTGAAACCACCCAGGTGCCATCACGTTATTTCACAGCCTGCATATGTGCGGTGGCATGTCTCAAGCAATCACCGAGCAAAGATGGCACATGAAACAGCACAGAAGAGTGCTGCTGGCTGAATGCCATGTAGCTCAAAATCCATAAGCTGATACATTTCCATGGCCCCCCCAAAAAAAGATAAAGAGTTAGTTACAGTGCAAGTACTACAGTGACCTACATAAACACAGTTCTTTTGTAAACAGGAGCCAAGAATGCCAGGAACAAGCAGCTAACAGGGAAACGGTGGCAGATTTTAATCATCGTTGGTTTTAAGCAAACTATAACAACATTCCCACACGTTTGCCTCCCTACCCTACCTACACGGAGCAGCTCAATTGTGTCTCAAGAAAAATCTTTGTGAAACAAGCGTCGTATTACCAGAGTCCATTTGGCCTTGGCGTTCAAAGAGAGCAGCAGGATTTCTTGGGAGGGTCAGAAATTCACACAATGTGTTTTTAAAGACTCAGATCACTCCTAATGAGTTAGAAAAAACCTCATCCTGGGATTAAAGGTGGTACAAAACTGGAAGGAATTACCAAAAAAGCTACCAGATCTCCTTTAGTAAATCAGGCATCTCCACTTGGCATCTATTTGGAGGTACATTTTAGGAATGTTAAAGGACACTAGGGACAGTTGGAGAGCAGAATCAGCCTTTCAGAGCTACAAGGCAAGCACAGTGCCCAGGGAGTACTGAAGATGCTGGGGCACCTCAGCTCCTGATCTCACATCCCAGCTATGAGGCCGATGCCAGGATGACTCCAGACCATTCTGCTCTGACCAATCTGCAAAGCTGTAACTGAAAGCCCAGGCCATGCAAACAGCAGCTTCAAACGCTACCAAATTTTTTAAAATCATACAACTGGGGAGAGAAGGGAAGAAGTGGTAATTGGAGCATTTGGAGTTCTGTGGGCTGGAGGACAAAGGCAGGTTGGTTTCAACATGTAGAGCTAATGGTACACAACCAAGCCCCTGCTGTGGCAGCAAGCTAGGGGGACTGCGGAAAATCACTCACGGTTGTCAAGAACTTTCCTTCATTCTTCTGCACATAGACGATTGCATCCCGCACCAAGGAGAAGAGGTTCAGGAGGACATGCTCCATGTCATAGATGCCGTGCATGCCTTTGGTCAGCCCCTCCAGTGACCCGATGTACTCTCGCCAGTGGTTATCGATCTCTACGACACCCGCCAAGCATCCTTGCATCACCACGCCGCAGTAGCTGGCACAGGGCTTGGCCAGGAGGAGCCCCTGGCAGTGCGAGCAGTACCACATCTTTAGCAGTGCCCGTCCACAGTCTTTGCTGAATTTTAAGTGGTCAGTAGTGTTTATCACCTCGATCCCCAGGTTGAGGGCCTGCAGAAAGACCCGCGTGGTCTGCAGCGACTTGGACACCTGCGTCATCATCATCTTCGGGTAGTTACCAAAGACTTTGAGGTCTCTTCTGGCTGCCCGCAGGCACTCAGTCATTTCCCCAGAGGGATCAGGGAAGCCCGGATTAATCAAATGAGCATAAACCAAAGGGAATAAACTGTCAAAAAATTCATTTATCATGTCATTAACACTAATGTCAGAGCCCAATATGTACAGCGAGACATCAGTAAAAAGTTCTCCAACAAACTTAAGAGCTCTGGGCCCCATGCTCTTGTAGTGGGTCCTAAACATGCTGTTGGTCAAGTTTCTTGCATGCCGTACTACAATTTCAAAGGCTTCTGAAAAACAGAACAAAGCAAAAAAGGAAGTTATTAAGAGACAATGAGCTCAGGAACAGGGAGGATAACGTTATACCAGATCACTGCTGCAAAGGCTGGTCCCATCCTCACTGCTTTGGGTCACACACCCGCTGGCAGCTGTGCCTGCTGCAAAACTCCCCAGCATCAGCGATTTTCAGGGGAAATGCATAAATTCTTTAAACACAAGCTACATTTCAAAATGGCAAAAACTATGATCTAGTTAACATTTCAGCTTTTAAAGAAAATATTGATTCAAAAAAAGGGCTAGACTGCAATTTCTTTCTCTCCTTCTTTCATATTGATTTGAAATTAACAGGAATTCTTTCTCAAGGCTTAATTTAAGGCAGAGATAAATGTCTGACAAACTGTACAGTGTCTAAAATCAGGAAACAGTAAACGCTGACATTCCATTATGAAAATGAAAATATTTATAGGGGCTTAATCACAAGGGATATTTGGGCTCAACTCCCAGCACCCGCCCTGCACTAGGTGTCCTCAAAGCCATCTGAAAAGCTCCGGCAGTGCTGAAGCTTTCCTGGATGCACAGGGCTCCCTTCAACTGCAGATCCAATGTTTCATTTGCCCAGGACATGAGCTGCTCCATGGTCCAAAGCGATGCTGAGAGCCAGAGATCACTCTCACTCACATCAGGTTGTGCCAAATCACCTCGTGATGCTCAAGTTTTACACAGAGACCATCAATTTGCTAGGAAAAGCCAGAGTGCATTTTCCCCTCTGTACCTTCAAAGACTTGAGGGCTTTCTGCCCACACCTTGCCCAAGAGGCAAGCAGGAGAGCCTCCAGCAGCACAGCCATGGCACAGTTACTCCCTTAATCACAGCCCTCCTCACCAGGAGGCCTCCAAAATTTGCACCCCCAGGTATGTAAAGGCAACATACCTACACACACCCGAGTTTGCAATTTAAAGCATTAGAAGCAGAGGCCACCAGTTCAAACTTAAGTCATCTTCTTCAGCCAACTCTCTCTACCAGCCTGTGTCCCACCCTCAGGGTACCATTCATAAAAAGCTGGAAATAATGAACAGCCCCTCAGTTCAAAGATCACCAACACCCTGTGAGGTAACTGCTCTCACCAGCATCACTCTGGAAACACGAATCCAGGCTCAATTTGCATGAGAATTATTCATGTTCAATAATTAAAAGGAATGTTTAATTTTTAAAACCATGTTATTTTTCCCATTTGTTAAGGCTGGGATGCAGCTGAGCATGGCCTGACACCTCTCCACAGGGGTTTGGTATCAACGCTGTCACAAGCAATGTCAGGCCTTGCTGCTCACCCCTCATAACCTCTCTCATTACTTAAGATCTTTTGAGACCATCACATCTCCAGGACTTCCAACTTCTCCTTCCCAGGTGCACCCTGTGCAGACACACGTGGTGGGACAGAGACCTGCTGCTACCTGCTGCTCCCCACACTGGCATGCAGAAAGCTAAGGTGTAAGCAGGATCAAAGCAGAAATTACTGATATTCTTTTGCCAACAGTGTCTCCATCCCATCTGGTGCCCACACACCTCCCGGGGGTGCCACTGAACCCTTTTGTCCACAGCTCCCAACACCCACAACAGGACCACCCCAGCAAGCTAAGACCAACCATCTGCATTCCCAGGTGACAGCAACCCTTCCTGACACCACAGACTGAGGGATGCAGCAGTGCAAGGACACAGAGCCCCTCTCCCCATGCCTACCTGGCCATGACAGCAAGCATTTCACTCTTTACACCCATACAGGTTATTGCAGAGCTCTCCAGGCACAACACACGTCTGGAATGGAGCAGGGTAAATGCATGGGATATGCAAGCAGAGAAAATTCTGGTTGCACTGTTACTAAAAGTTTTAAAACAAAAAAAAAAGTCTCTTTAAATAGGGCACATGGATTACAAAACTTTTTTCCTTCTTTATCCTCAAGAGCACCAGAATAGCTTTTTCCTCAAAGAGCACAAAGCACTTTTTGGGCCAGTGTTTTTTGACAGCACTGCAGACGATGCCAGGATTTCATGCTGTGCCTCACGATTCGCCTTTAACCTCTTCTCTGTTAGTTCCCTTAGAAAAAGTTATCCCTCTTTCCTTTTCTCTCTCCTCTGTGCTTTGCAAGTTACCGTCATAGCCAAGAAACTCTTTGCTGATTAGAAAAATATTCCAAGCTACTATGCAAACCTCCTACAGCGAGAAACGCTTCAGAAAGGAACCAAGAACAGTGGCATATCAGAAGAGCATGCACACACAGTCCCACTGCTTTAAAGGTCATGACATGCACATAATTTTTATCATAATAACTGGCTGAGAGTGTCTATTTTATGCACCTTGGAGCCTTTGCATATACCCATTAGAGAGCACAACAGGGACTATAAAAGCACACGGAGCCTCCTGCTGCCCTGTTAATAGATGCAAGAAATAACAAAACTTTGTAAAAAACAGCCTTACACATCCAGAATCTCTCACATGCAACTCCCCTAATAGTTGCTTATTCTGAAATATTCCTCACAAAGGGCTGACTGCAAGAATATGAAAGCCCTGGCTGCCAGCAGCAGAAGTGACCCACAGCCAGACTCAGAGCACTTCAAAGAGGAGGAAACTTTGCAGGTGAGTCCCCCATGCTCCCACGAGCGATCCTTGTTGGGGAACAGAGGGGACACCACATTACAGGAGCAGCACAGGCTTCTGCTCCCCCATAAGATCCCACAGCCTGGATTTGCTGCTGGTAAAATCTGCCCTGCTCATAGCATAGCATTATTGAAGCTTCTATTGCTGGAGAACAATTTAATCTTTTCCTTCTTCTATTTATTTCAAGGATATTTAAAAAAAAATGAAAAAGAAAATGGCAATTTAAGGCAGCTGGTTTGCAGGTCTAGCTGAACAGAGGAAACACCTTAGCAGCACTGATAAAGCATAACACCAGACTTGCACCCAACTTCCAGCAATCAAAGGCACTGCACAGCAGAGCTCACATTTACTGTCTCCATCACCGTAGCTATGCACACACAGCAGAACTCGATCATGTCACATGGTTATTTATCTGCTTTTAAAATATGTTCTTATGTGATGAGCAGGAAAAAAAAAACCACACCAAAAAAACCCACTTTGACATGCAGTGAAATTTAATCCACGAGTCTGGTGCTGGGGAACCACAGCCTGAGCTTCCATGGACCACTACACCAGAAAGTCAGTCCTGCCTTGGTAGCTCCCGTGCACATTTCATCCACAAGTACCTAAAGGTGCTGAACACATACACAAATTGTACTCCAAAGTTATTTCAGTCAGCACAGGGGCAAAACATGGGAGCAACTTAACCATGCACAACATTCCATGTCCATTCCATGCCCGGGTGAGACAAAGGGACCATATGTAGGATATGAGCCAGAGCACTGTCAGCAAAGCATCATACCTGCTGCACTGGTACTGGACATCTATTGACTAGCTCTGTCGAGGGCAGTTTATCAGAGCTCCCAGAGGATGCATAAAACATAAAACTCTACTCTAGACCACAGCTACCAGGCACCAGTTGGAAAGCATGGACTATTTCTTGTTTTCCAGCAGGCCTCTCGCTGAAGCACCTGGAAAGGAATTGCTGGCTGGTTCCAGTGGCCAGGAGGGAAGGACTAAGCAGCTTTCAAAGTGCAAAAGCTCCCCAGAACACAGCCCAGGGGGAGCTGCATGGCCACTGCAAACTGGCAATTTGAGAACAGAAAATAAATTGTGAAAGAGCGCAACGGTGCCCTCGGTGGGGATTACTGGCAGGAGAAGGAAATCACTCCTCAGATAATAAAAGTCTGCTGCTTAGTGAAACACCAGCTTTCCCAAGAAGGTGTGTTCACTCCTGAGCTGCAGCTACTCCAAAGGGGCCGATGCCAGGGCTGGAGGAGGAGCTCCGGATTAACCTGCTGGCTCTCCCAGGCTGCAGGTGGCTCCAGCCAAGTCTGGGACTTGATGGGTTTATTTGAGAGATGATGGGTTTATTTGAGAGATTATGTGATGCCATTGCCTGAACATCAAGGAGCTGGTGTGAGTGACCCCAGCGAGCCATTCCCACATGGCATCCCCCAGGAGAAGCAGCAGCTGACATCCTAGGGCAGCTGCAGGGCCAGGGCAGCAACAGAGACAGCACCCAGCCCCAACCCAGCACCCCCAGGCCTGAGCTCAGCAGGTGAAGCTCCACAAGCAACTGGTGGTGTTTGGAAAGGTGCTGCTGCCAGGAGCAGGGAGGTCTGCCCTCCCTCTGCCCCCTCCATGCCAGCTCACCAGAAACCAGCACCACAGCAGCCATGTGGCAGCCATGTGGAGCCAGCTCTCTGTACCACAGTGTCCTTAGAAGAAAGTGTGAGCTGTCACACCGAGGGGAAAGTGGGATCCACCATGGTGGACAGACACCAGGACAAGCCGTGGGTCACACAGCACACCAGACAAGTCCTCTTTGGCAAAGGCACACCAAAGATGAGGGAGCTGCACAGCAAAACATCCTGCATCAGCAGCACATCTTCTGTGGTGCATCATGCAAGGGCACAAAGTGAGGTGGAAGTGCTGGGTTGTGTGACATCCAGTCACCTCCAGCACATGGATATCAAGGGGTTAAAACTGCACCTACAACCTTGATTTTACTGTTTCTTGACACATAAGCACACAAACCACAAAACCAGCTTTAGCTCTGAGAGAGAAAGCTCCCACCAGGAGCTGAGCTCCCAACTCCCATTTGCACCTTCGCGAAAGTTTGATTTCTTCAAAACTGGGCAATTGTCTCCCCACACTTAAAGCCTTATCTTGACCACGTAAAGATACATCTTCACAGTAAAGTCTGTTATTCCGCTGCCAAGAGCTAGCAAAGGCAAGGCCCTGGTTTATTTTCTGGGAGACAGCCAGGCAAGTAATCCCAGCCAAGGTCACAGTGTCACCATCACGTTGCTGCCTCCCTGTAAAAGCTTCAGAGCCAGCCCCTCCAGGACTTTGCAGCAGAGTGGCAAATCCTCACAAACCATCCCAAACTGTAAAACAAACAAGAAACTGACTTTTGTGCAGTAAGAAACCTCCCTGGAGATCAACACAGATCACTGGCATCCAGCTGAGTTTCTCTCTTTGCAGGTGATGATGCATTTTGTGATTCATTGCACCTCTCCCAGGATGCTGCTGCTTGGAAGTGCCCCGGGCTCCAGCACGCACACGGCGCTTCCCTGTCCTGCTCACCAGCTCTATGTACAAAAACGTACTTTAAACACCTTTTGGGTGTGAATGTTCCCCTTATCCCTCAATAAATCTCATCTATGGATGTGACTGCTCCAGGGTAGCAAGTGAACCAATTGCCATGGCACTGCTAGGAAGCTGTGAAGGAGCCATAGGCATTTACGTGTGAGTGAGCTCTAAAGGAAATATTTCTTTAATATCTCCTATGAATCAGACAACTGCAGACTCATTGCAACAGACCGTGTTCCTGAAAGACACACAAAAGAGCTCACCAAGAGAGAAACAACTGTTTGCAATAATGGCCTGGCTGCCACAGGCACTACTGGTGAGATGAACCGCGAGTCATTTTTCAAACAGCAGGTAATATTTATTTACAAACTTGGAAGAGGTTTGCAATATATTGAACAGAAAGGAAACAAAATCCAAGAGATTTTCCCCTGGAAGCAATAAGAGCAGACTCCAGATTTGTTCTGTTATGATTTACAATACATTGCAAGTTTTTAACAACATTATCTGGAGACAAAAGCTCTTCTAAGCAGCATAATTACTTTTGTCTGTGGCATTACAAAATCCATCAGATGGTGCCACTGCTGCTCTTACAGGGTTTGTTTCTCCAAGCAAATTTGGGTTTAGAGCTTAGGAAATGCTTTTTTTTCAACCACAACACAGCCTTTTGGATTTCTTTTACAATATTTTTCACTAAAAAATTATGGACTTGAGCTCCCAAGCTTATGAGATGAGCTTCAAAGCATTAGTAATAAAAACTAAAACTATTCAGTTATTTTGTCTTCCAAATTTAAAGCCACCAAGGTCTGCACTTTATACCTTCGCTCCATCACCACCAGACCAAGAGAGGAAAGGTCCCACCCAGCCTTTAAATAAAAAGGGGCTCCTTCCAGCTCCCTGCCCACCACCCTTGCACCCACAAGAGCCAACTTAAAAGTTTCCCAAGCCAGTGCTGCTCACCAGCGAAAGCCAAATCATTACGGTCGTCAGCAAAGCATCTCCTAATTATCTGTGCCTATCAAAATGCCAAGTTCCAAAGCCATTTAAATTGTTCAGCTTATCTAGTGCCCTGGCATTTCGAAATACACTCCCTGAAGTTTCTAATAAAAATACTTTATGTTAGCCTCTCATTATACCCACTCAAAACACCCCGAAAATGCACTCCTGTTATATTCTAGGTAACAGTTCGACTGTTAGGTAATTAGTCACACTGTGGTTCACCCATTTGTTATTTATATCCCATGCACAAAAACTTTGTTAATGTGGGCAGCAGAGCCCACCAATGCAAGCTGCCACAAGCCCAGAAGCAAAGAAACAAGAAATGCTGGTGCCCACAGCTCCCCACCTTTAAGCAGCCTCTTGTGTTGGTCCATGCCTGGACCAGACCCTGCCAGGAGGGTCCATACCCTGCACAGACAACAAAGCCAGGGTTAGGGATGCTGGAGGGGACCACAGGAAAGTGGCTTTTCTTTTGAGGGGCACCAGGATGCCTTGAGAGATTCTTGGAGACCCACATTAACTGAAATTAAAAAAAAAATAATAATAAAAAAAATCTCACAGCAAACACCTCTCAAGAATGACTCTGCAGTAAAATCTTTTCTGGGGCTTCGTGCTTGAACACATGGCTGTGGCACTTCTGATTAAATATGGGTTGCACATCTATTGTATAATTCATTTTCCCGAGCATCAAGAAATATTCTGTTTTGTGCTATGACAGATGTGTGAATGCTTAAGAGATTCCTGAAAATTTAATAAAGACAACTTTAAAAATGCAAACAGTCAGGGCTGGCACAAGTGGTGAATGAACATGATTCTTTATCAAAACCAAGGGGAATGGGAGGAACAAGGGCCTGCAGAAGCAGGCTCGAACTGAGCCCTGGAAGCACAAGTAGGAAGAGCAGGAAAAAAGAGATCTAAGAGGCTTCTGCAGCAAAAAGGTGGGTCTGTTGTGCTGCCAACCTGTCAGACCAAAGAAATACAAACCTTTCCCCACGTACCCCACACCCTCCCATCCTGATGCTGAAGCTCACATAAGGGTTGGGTTTCAAGCATCCAGGCTCCTTCTCCATAATTGGGCACCAGTTTAGGGATGCTCTGTGCAGCAGGAGCACTGGGAAGAGGCATGGCACAGCCCAAATGCAGGAATGCCTGAGGACGGAGGGAAGCCTTTGGCTTGGAGAGCATCAAACTCTCATCAGATACCCCTCACCATTTGTGTGGCGTGAACACTGCTCCTGCAGAAGTGATTTACTGCAGAGGAAACAGTGTTTTATCCTTGTCCAGTGCTCGCCAAGACAGCTGGGAGTTTGGAATGGAGAGAGGAGAAACAAACTGCTGCTCCACAGGGCTGGGACTGTGGGGGTCAGAGTGGTCTCACCCCAACCCAACCTTGTGGGAAGGCAGCAGGGAGTGCTGAGCTGGCAAAGCTCAGGGTCAGCAGACAAGGAGTTTGTTTTCAGCCACACAGAAATATGTACACTCCAAATATTTCATATTTTCCTCTTTCCCACTAAAGGGAACAAGTTAATTAAACCAATCCCATCGAGCAGGAAATAAATCATTGAAAACAGCACCACCAGGCTTTGGTTATGTTATAATTCTATCAATAACACGCCTAGAACTAATGTCACATCACTGGGGAACTATCACCTTCACTATCCTTTTTCTACCCCAAATATTTACACTCTTGGCTTCTATTCTCTCTTACCTCTCCAATTTGCAGCATAGAGGACAATCTCCATCTACAGCTCTTATTTTGAGCCAGTAGAGATATTACAGACACAGACATTGTACCACTGCAAAGCCACATCTGGGGTTGTTTTGCTTTTATTTTTAAATGCAAAGTGCACTTCCAAAACAGAGAGAAGAGACAAGGAAACCAGCACTTGGTCACACCCTGCCCCCCCAGCCATATTTTACTAATTGGAAGCTCAAACATATACCTAATGGGCTTATAAAGATATCACAAAAAGAAGCAGACCTCTTGAAAGATCAATCAACAAGCCACATTTCAAGCAGAGGGCAAGTGATTCCATCCAATCCCTCCCAAATTTACAAGCTACGCATTTCTAAAGACCAGGACATCAGCTTGTGTAGTTCCTCCATTTATTTTAAACTAAAAGTTACAAGCAATTTCTGAAAAAAACGCATGCCTAGCAAATTCCTTTATCCAACAGAATAAATGAAGATGAAACAAGCCACTAGGTCAAGTTGAGTTTGTATTCAAAAATTTGAAAAAGAGTCTTTGGAAGTGCATTGGTCTCAATAATTTTAGAGCAAGGCAGATCTAAAACAAGTTTTCCAGGCTCCCTTTCATTCCAGAGGGCTTTTATCAGCCTGTTAAGTCTCCAACAATGGAAAGCAGACTATTTATTTAAGAAGCAAATTCCTTCTTTTATAATCTCTCCTGACTAAATTCTCTTTAAAGTTATCTCAACTGTCTGATGAAAAGCAAATGACAGAAGATCAGTCCTTGATCCCTATAGTAATACTAAGGACTTGCGCTTATTTAAGGGCACCTGTTGACCATTTCTAAGTCACTCCAGCTCCTTTATTTTCTATTTCAGCTTCCTACCTGTGCTAGCAGAACTTAGGAAAGACATTTGCTCAGTAACATACAGCAACCAACAAGGCTGCAACTCTCTTCCCCTAAGGAGTGGCTGTTTCGAAGACACCAAACAGTGCCCGGGCTCTCAAAAGCAATTTACTGATTTTTAAGTTGATTTTGTCTCAAGATACCTCAAAGAAGGACAGGGGTTTCCAACATGGAAATAAGACCATGGATCATCTCAGTAGCACAAGTGCAATCAGCCCCTCCAATGCGCCCTGGCAGCATCTGACTCTTTAGATGCATGCAGACTATTTTAGCAGCATCTTGCTCAGTATGGAGCAGGATATCCAAATGCCCATCCTCTCTGAAATGCCATGGGGGGGACACAGGACACTGTACCCACTATAACAGGGCTCAGGACATCCCAGGCACACAAACCCCAGGCATTGTCTCCACCTGTAAAAAAAAGAGAGGACCTATACATAGCCCCAGTTTCCCAACTTAGCACTTTCGAGAGACTGGACTTGCTTCTTCCCTTCCATCCTCTGTGGTACCTTGAGCAAAGTCCTCAAAAAACCTGGTGGTTTTGCTAGAGGTTTTGGGTATTGTTTGATGGTTTGGTTTAGGGGGAATGTGTTTTGGGGATTTTTTTGTTTTGTTTTTTTTTTAAGTTGATGCATGGGTCACATCCCTACCCAGGGAAGAAGCAAAAGGTGAGACATCACCTCCTCGTGGCACCAGTATGGCTCCTGGCTAGGCCATCCCAAGCATCCCATGTGGTTTCTACATCCCCCTTGCCTTGGCTCAAAGCCCTATTTTGATGAATGCTCATTTTAAAAAGAAGATGTTTTATTGTCTCCTTACTCCCCCCTGTAAGAGTGAGGCACCCGTTGTAACAGGAGCACAAGATGATAATTTGGTTTTTCAAGAGCAAAAGCTCACAATCACTGCTGCCAGAAATCGATCCGAGTCTCCACCGCCAGCTCCAGATGGGCTTTCCTTCAAGAACATGAATAATCCTCTGCAAAGTAATGGCACTATTCATCTCTTGAAAGTTCCTCGCAGACTTAAATCCCTCGCTGAACAGGGAGCCACGTGTTCAGCCACATTCCCAGCAAATTAAAATTATTCTTGTCCTTTTTCTAAAAGAAAACACTGAGAGTATCGATCAATAAATTCACCAAAAGTTTTATGGCAGCTGGTTTTCACAGTAACAGAGCAACCACTGCTCAGACATGGTTTAACACATAATCTCCAGATCAATATAACTTTTGATTTATAAATAATGATAACAAAAGGAGCAAGGACAAATATGCTTCAGAAAAATGTAAACACTTTCTCTGGTGGCTGCTTTCAGTGTAATCCTCAAAATAAGACGGCGTACTTCAAAGGCTGCATGTGGAAACCAACATAGAATGTATTATCTAAAGAAGTTGAAGATTCATCTTCATCACTGCAATGTTCTAACTCATCTATTCTGCAACTCTGGGGGCATAAATATGTGTGCCTCTTGGTGGCATTTGCTAAGTATTAGCTCCTCATAACTCCAGAATCATTTTTTCCAAAGAAAAGTCACTACCCAGAGACACCTCCCTTCTGAACACTTCAACACAAAGCATTTCCTTACTGCAAACATTGTGTTTATTATGGAGCCCTTCCTAGGTGTGAAAAACACAGGTCAAAGAGGATTATAAATCCTATCACCCGACAATTTTTTCGATTACTGTGCATGTTAAAATGATGCTACCACAAATAGGCTGCAAGAGATATGCTGGAAAATCTATTAACTTACTCTAAATCTATTTAAGTTGGGAATTCATGCCTTGCAGAATCTTACCATTAGTCCTGAAAATTAGTTTATTGCTGGATAGAGAGCCCACGAGGGTCATTTCAAAGACATACTGCACCATGGTCCGTCTAAAAAGGCCCCGATCCGGGTATTTAATATGTTAGTTAGTCTTTCAGTAAGTGCTTGCATGCTTCCCTCTACAGAGATAATCTGCTGAAAAGGCATCAGCTTTTTCTAAACCTTCACTTTGCTTCTCCTCCCTTTCACAATCTCCTCCTACTGCAGTGGAAGCACTGACAATATTTGATAGGTTACAACAACGTCTGTACAGTTATTCAGTTGCTTTGGGAATCCACACGTGATTTTCTTATATCCATGGAGAAAAATCAGGGGAAAGAGCTCAGGTTCAAATACCGAGATTTCTGGTCCAAAGGCAACTGTCTTCCCTACCCCAAGGCCACCACTGTTCCTACCAGGAAGAAAAATCTCCCTTGGAAAGCTGTTCTTCCTTGACTTCTTGTCAAGAATCAAAAAAAAAAATCATTTCCTGTGAGGTCTGCACTTAACTGACTGGCTGAGGTACATCAGAGATGGATCCTTCTTGATAATGGAGTAATGGGAGTTTTTACAGCCTCTAGAGACGGCAAGAAGAGTCAGCCCATTTTCCACTATCTGAATTGATCATGTGCTGTTTGTCCTCTGAAGACACTGGTGAAGGAGAGCTCACAGACTGTCAGCATCCACCATGGCTCTGCTGCTGCACAGCCTCTCACACAAGCAACATGAAAGGGATGAAGGGGAAATGGAAAGAATTAAACTTTGGCAGCCTAGAGTTATATCCACAACCTCACAGTCTCTCTGGAAGTCCACACAACCTTCCTATTCTAATCTGACCTACACAGTAGTATAAATCTCAGATCTGGGTTCAGACCTCCCTCATCCACATCACAGCCAAGCTCGAGCAGCATGCAGCACCATGGCATGGAGAAGAACCTTGGAAAGAAAGAAAGGGAGACCTGTATGCCTGTATCTGGCACTAGGAAAAAACTTAGCTCTCAACATGGATAAGGAGGAGTGAGCATCCTCTTTACAGACAGTATCCTATTTTTATACCAAAATACATTACCCTGTTGGAAGTAAATAGCATTTTCCTACATGTGCTCTTACTTTTCTTCAAAGTTTTCAGCTTTTTGTACAATACTCAAGGACCTTCCTGAAGGTGCTCCAGAACAGCCTCCCCTGAGCCGGGACATAAAGGGCAAAGCACCAGGGCAGTTTTGCCCCAACTGATGGGCAGTCTGCACCCCTCCATCTACCAATGCCTTAAGCCCCCTCTAGTGAAACCCTCACCCTCGATCCATCAGCTACCAGAGGGACTTTTGCAGGCAGGGAAAGCACTGGAGCCAGCAAAGGAGCAAAGATGCCCTGCGACATCCCTGCACCTACCAGAGCCTTTCTGGAAAGCACACTCGTCCATGGCCACATTGCAGCCCCGCGGTCACCCTCCCCATGTGCTTTTCCATTACAAAACACTCCAGATTCCCTTCATCTCCAGGGCAGGCGAGGGAAGCAAGCGAGCAGAACCGACAGCATCCCAGCACAGAGAGGGGCTGCCAGTTGCAGCAGGCTCATGGAGGCTGAATCGAGGGCAGAGTGAAAACGCTGCCAGCGAACAGACGGGATGGACTTGCTCTGCTGCTGACACTTCTCCCCAAATGCAGTCCCCATTCGCTGTGACAGACTTTGGAAAAGCTCCTCCTAACTTCCAGAAGCAGCGGCTCGAAGCAGGTCCCCGCAGACAGGGTCCCAGCTCTTCTCTAAAGCATCCAAATTCAGGCAAAAAGCACTCATTTTTCCCTTGCACGCAGCAGCCTGCTCTGCTATTGCTAAGCCCGAGGTTGCGCTGCAAACCTCCCTCCTCTTTCTGTTACCAATTTGATGGCATTTTACATGCCCAAGAAATCCAAACTGCAATAAAAATCACAATGACAAAGCCAAAGCTGGCGATGGAAAAAGCAGCTCCTGCCCAGCATGGCTGTGTGGGGAGCATGTTAAAAGCTGTCTGGAGCAAGAGTCATTAAAGTTTGCAAACATGCAGCTCTCTGCTAACTGCCCCCAGACACCAAAACCCCCCTCGGTCCAGACAAAGAGCCCATGGACGCCAGGGCTGCAGAATCTCCCCATAAACACTTTCATTTCAAGCCAGTTTAACTGGAAAAAGGTCAAGACCAGTAACAGCACAACATGTGTTATCGGTTAAACAAAGTTAGCAGCTATCAGTTAAACAAAGACCACTTAGACACAAACCAAATAAAATATCCTCTGTACTTCAGGCACCCAGATGAATCTCTAATGCCCTACTAAGCCTCTGTGTTTCATATGCAGTCTCCATGAAGTCTGCAGTGGGTTTTTATTAATTGCACGTGAATGAATTAACCATCCAGGTAAATAGACTACAACTTAAAAAAAAATGGGTGACAACATAAAAACTAGAAGTGTCATTTACAGCTCTGCTGCCCAGAGAAACTGCTGTGTTTCTGATTTCCCATCATCAAGCACGACCTAAATTATTGCTCAATTTGTATAGACAACCAATAGACTATTTTTCTCTCCTGAAGAGATACCTATTAAATACATGTTTAATGGAGGAAGCTTGCTCTTTGCACGCTGAATGTTTTCATACCATGTCACCTTAGGTATATAAATACCATCAGGATTCAAACTGGTGTATTACCCACTCCAATAAGTGATACTTGTAGCAAAGTTTCACCTTTGACAAAGGCTGAATCTATTCCCAACTGCTGGAATTGCCCTCATATCTTGCACAATCTGTTGTTTTCCCAAAGCCCCAGCTTTGGAGAGACGGGATTACATTGAGACCTCAGTTTACAATTAAAAACCAAAACAATCCAGCCCTTGCTGCTGTGGGAAAAAGCTTGAAAATGTGACCTGTAGTGCTGGAAGACAAGAAAAGAAAATTAAGGAAAACCTCACAATGTATCATTTTTCCAACTTACCAATTTTAATGCCAATCACATTGTTCTTAAGGCTTTAATCATAATTTTGTAATGCCTCGAGGTTATGGGAACTGAAAACCACATGCTTCCACTCAAATGAGACAAAAACATTTTGCAAAATCATCTTTCCTATGAAGACCATCATGTTTCATCCTAATCTTTACCTCCTCGCAAAGACTGAAAAGATTTACTAGCTTAAGATATGGGGAAGTGACACAAAAACCTCAGCTTATTTTTTTTTTCCAGAGTACCAGTGCAACCCTACCCTGATCTAGGGCAGTCCCAGTCTTTACCTTTATATATTAACAAAACCGACCAGTTTTGAAACACGGGGGTCTCACTCTTCCCTGTCTCCCAGGCAGACATGCAATTTACCCCCCGGACCTAACAAGCTGCATGTAAGCACAAGATGCCATTTCAAACGGCCCCAAACCACAAATGATTCCTCCCAGATGTGGCACTGGAAATTCTGAGGCATTTTTCCTGCAGGCTGAGCAGCGCCGGAGCTGGGAGGGCTCAGCCCCACACCCCCCACCCTCCCTGACACCAGGGCACGGGTGGCACTCCCCAAAACAGCCAAATTTCAGTGTTCTCCTCCAGAGCTAGGAAAGCAAAATGAAGAGGAAAAGGCTAATTTTCTTTGCTGCTGAATGAATTATTAGGTACAGATTCTGTTCTAAACACAGAGTTTCTGCTGGCTCAAGCAGTGTGAAAGCCATGCAAACGGGACAGGGAAAAACCAGGAGAGTTCACAAGTGGCAGGTTCATGTTTAGCAACGCCAGTACCTTAGCCTGCATGCAGCAGAAAAAAAGGGAGAAAAATAAATTAACAGGAAATGTTAAGGGCTCCTCTCTGAGCTTTGCTACTCTACATTTTCTGCTGTCAAATCTGAAGTTAAAGCTGAAAACCACTCTTGTGTGCATACCGTTACTCTACACCATTGTTACACTACGTTGTAATGCCCGTGCAAACACCTCGAGCAGTGAGATGTAGCTGCAGGGTAAGCAGAGTGAGGCCTCACATGGAATATATGTGATACTGATTCACTTTCATACACCAAAAATCAAAGTAATTGATTTCATAAAGAGAGGGGTCAGTAACACTCACTGTAGAGAGTGGTCATTTCTTTGACATGGATTTCACTGCATGCACTCCTCCAACACCAATACAAGTCTAAAAGGGTCAGGTCTAAATAACCAGCCACACGAAAGCCCCAGCTGGGTGCTGAGGTGATCTGCAGCAGCCACCCCAAGCCATGTTTAAAGCCTGAATGGGGAGCACTTCCCCCCCAGTACCTGCATCTCCCAGGCAGCTCAGGGAAGGAAGCCCTGCCCTGGTGCTCCTGCAGCACCCAGAGACCTCTGATAACCACTGCCAGCCAGTGAAAGGTTTGTTTCACCAAAGGTCTTAATTTGAGGGTTTTCTTGTGCTTTCGTTGGATGGCAAAGACTGAAAATATTTGCAAGTTTAAGTTTTTGGTGTCCTTTTAAACCATGTAAGCAAAGATAGCATCACTTCCATTCCCCACTGGTTTTGGTCCCCACAGCTGGTTCCTTAGCACATGCATCTGCTCTCAAAGGTTCTCTCTCCATGGTGAAAGTGGACTAAACAGTAACATCAACTAGATGGTAGGGGAAAAAAAAGCAAACAAGCAGATGCTAAACTGCTTCCCAGCCCTTGCATTTCTGTGCAGACCCACTCCTGCAACAATCCACTCTTCTTCCAGCCCAGGCCTGAACTTTGAAGACCCTGTCTGCAGAGAGAATTAGGCTGGACTTATTGCAAACACCTCCTCTAGACACTTGTAAAGCAATGTGAGAGCACCTAATGGATTTAGGATTCAGCTAAATTGGTGCAACACAGTAAAGAGACTAAGAGCATGGTCAATCACAGGAAATTGATTTAGCACATCCTTAAAAAGCTACCAGCCATCAGCAAGGTCCAAGAGTAAGAATCAAGCAGGAAAAAAGGGGAGCAGAAATGCAGGGCAGAGGTTGGGGTTTCCTCCAGCAGAGCCTGGAGAAAGTCTCTAAGGAGCTGCACGGGGCAGCTGGCATTGCAGGGATCCAGAGCTGCCCTCACCCTCCTGGCAGCTGGCACCCATCCTCTTGCCTGACCCCCCTGCCCACCCAATGCATCCCTTGTGAACACCACAGAGACACCCTTTCCCACACAGATACCACCACCACCACCAGTGTCACTCTGCAACAGCTAAGGAGTGCTCTCCTCATTTTTAACATAAGAAACCTTCGGCGCCATGAAGCATTTGGTCCAAGCTCATCTGTATAGGAAAGAAAACTCACTACATCCTCCTACTACTGGTAATTCAATTTTGGAAAACATATTCAAAGAGAATAAACACATTTAAAATAGCACATTGCTGGATGCAGACCCATTCCCACAGGTGACCATCTAGGTAAATACCTTCAGGATCCAGCCAAGACTTTATAGGATCATCTCAAAGCCTCACCTGACCTCACTGTATTTCACAGTGTATTTCATAGTGAGGTCTTTGGGTAGAAGAAAGTTACTCAGGGAAGTTACAGCAGCAAAGTCCATCAGCACTTGAACAGCTCAGCACCACCTTGCCCCCACTGCAGCACCTTCCAGCCTAATTTCCAAGGCTCATGAACAAGTTTGTCATAAAAGTGTCTTTTTTTTGCAGTCCAGGAAAAAACGTGAACCATATTCTGGTTTCATGTTCAGAGACCGTACACAAGAGCAGAGCCAGCCTCTTCTTAGCAACCTATCAATCACACTCCTTCCTGCACCATTTGTTTCCAAGCAAACAGAAACGTTAATAACCTTCCTCCTAACGCACCGAAGCTGCACATCCTTAGTACAGACAAGTCCTATACTATTAGTCCTTACCAATATATAAGCTATCTTCATTTCAGAAGAAACCATTCATATTCCTCAGTCTCGGAACAATTATTTTACAAACAAGTCGCAATGAAAAGTTTCCCCCATACAGCTCCCATTCCATTGGAGAACACGAGTATCCAAATATTTCAGTTGCTGGAATTACATAATTATAGCCTGGCTTATTGCCTCATTTTGTATCAAACTTAGTGAGGCTTCCAGGCATTTACACTGCCAGCAGACCTTCCCTTACTGTAAAATCTTTTTTATTGACAATTCAATCATGTCAGGTTTGGAACAGTAGATGCACTGATTTGATCAGCTATCATTGGATTTACAATATAGAAATGACAGCACCATATCTGCCCCGCGTTGCAAGCAGCTGCCTTTTATCGATTTATATTCTACTAGCAAGGAAGAAAAATTGCAGCACAATGTAGTGGTATAGTCTCAGATCAATACCAATTTTTTTCTTAACGACACAAAGGCCAAGATAAGGACAGCATAAGTCAAAGCCAGACAGATCAAATTTGCCCGATATCCCTTTCAATTACTGAGGTACATACGCAGGGATATGTAACATTAAAGCTGAAAGGAACATTATCAAAACGCTTTAAAATTACAACAGGCTTACAAGGTTGCCTAACGTCCCCACCGTCCCTGGGAATCATGATGGAGAACCCAGGGCTGCCCAGCTCCATCAGCCACCACGCTGCCCTGGCAGCCCTTGGTGCCTGCAGGCTGAGGCTCCCTGGAGAGTGTGCAAGACCAACTCTACTGCCATATGAGGTGAGGGACTCTGCTACTAACAAAGTCAGCAACAGTTGTGGTTACTTATATTTGCTCCGTGGCCACAGCTTTGGCAGTGCCCCATGCACCAGGTGCTAGCATGGGGTCCCTGGTTTGCTGGATACCACCAAAGCAGCACCAACGCAAATAGAAAAGTGGGGAAAAAATAAATCAGCAAATAACATTTGAGTATTCCTCCTAGCTCTTCTCTTCATATTTAACCTTTCTCCTCTGATGGTCTAGGGGCAGCAATGATGGTGCACAGTGCCACCTCCCCACCCCTCAGCAGATGACACACCTGCCCCCAGACATCACCCCAAGGTGACTAAGGAGGAGGGGGTGCAGGTACACACTTGCTTAGATCCTGTCCCCCACTCTGTACCAAATCAGCCAGACCCCACATCATCTAGGGGCCAGTACATTTAGTCTGATAGCAAAGAAGACTGTGGATTATGTGCTCCTCTTCCCAGCACACCGCACAGCCTGGCAGGCACCACGCCACTCCGGCACACTTCCAGCTGCTTCATGAAGCACCAAGCACGGGCTTCAGGATTGGGGCACTTCAGGATAACGCGTCTCTCTTTTAAGGTCTAACCCATCAATAATAGAAAACTCCTAATTATTCCAGTAGTGCCAACATCTCATAAATTCAGTCGTTGCTTAATGAGAAGTTATGAGCGAGCTCTTTCTTCATTAACTCTTCTGCGAGACACAGGAACAGAAACTTCCCAGCCTAAACCTTCCATGCTTAGGCAGCTTAAATCCTCATTCTTAATTGGCAGCTGGAAAGCTGGGCTGTCATGATTTATACCTCTTCTGTACTCCAAGTTTTGTTAATTACAAGTTCTGCGTGGCTCATGATTAATCTATTTGCACCATATGAATTACAAACCCAAACACATTTGGAAATGAAAATTCATGCGCTAGCTCAAGTACAGGCAACGTGACAGTGAGAGCGGTGACAAAGTACAAATCAGCCCAAGGCTGCAGTCGAAACAACGGTGCTGGAGATCATCCCCGAAATCTAGCTGGGGAGATTTAAAAAGAAAAAAAAAAAGCAGTTTAAAGTTCTCACTTCTTTCCTAGAGGCAGAAAAGGGCAAAAGCACTTAGATAATTATTAATTTATATGACCTTGATATGTATGCATTCCTCATCTCTTTAAAATGCATTTGGAACAACTGGTGTGGAAGCACCAGTTAAGCAAGGTGTGTGCACATGCACACTGTTAACAAGACATTTTTAAAAATGTAAGTGGGAAGGAAATCAATTGAATCTTGCTGATTATATCCATAAAATGAAACTGCTGCAGTCTGTTTTGTGTTCCGAGCTTGCACACAGCGCTAACCACTGCAGGAAGATAGGACCAGCTTCTGGCCACAGAGCCTGGAGGTGACCAGCCCTGGGGCACCTGGGTGACGTGGACAGTATCCCCAGAGAGGTACAGGGGACCAACCACTCACCATGCTGACAGCCAACACAGTGCAGCACCCTTGTGCACAAAGGAACAGGTGGTCCCACTACACGACATCCCCACACAAGCAAACGCAGGACAGGGCAACCCCAGCATTTCACAGCTCAACGCAGCCATCGCTGTCCTCCTTGTCCCATTTCATATGCCAGTGTCCAACACTAAGACTTCCAAAGACAAATGGGAAAGAGGGACTGGCTTTGGTAGGTACCTACAGCTTTCCCCCCAAACCTCAGAAATACAGGGATCAGCCACATCCCTAAGTTCTCTGCCTTGAGCAGTTGCAATCCAGCCTCAGTGCTCACCACCAGCCCCCATTTCCAACTTTTTCAGAGAACAATTTCATTATAACATATGTAGCATTTGGGTTAGTGTTGGGTTTTTTCCTCCTCTTCATTTCCAGATCATTACAATCCATCCTATAAATCAAAGTGTCCTTTTAGTGCAATTACTCTGAAAAAAATGCTATGCAGCGGTGAAACTTTTCATTTGACAGTGGCCATATTCCAAAAGTGACTGGAAAATGTTACTTCCACTGCAACAAACAAATACCAATTTTTAATTGCCTAAAAGGACAAGACAATCTCCAATTCTGTTGAGACATTACTTCTTTGGAATAAATATTTATTGATACCTATATCCCACCTACTTAGTCATTTACTTCTTAAAAAATATGCACATTTTAAACGGGTTTACTCTTTCTTCCATCATAAAAAATGCAAGATACATTTCTCATTCATGAGGGTTTCATTTTTAATCTGCCATCTCAGACAGGTTTGGTCTGCATTTGTGGCGAGGACAGAAAAATAAAACTTTACTTTTAGAAGAAAGACTGAAAAAAAGAGAAATAAACTCTAAGTCTCCCCACTGTGTTTGCCTCAGAGAATCCCACAAGTCCTTGTGGCAGCAGATGCAATTTGATGTTCACACTGGGTCCTTGAATCTCATTGTTCCCAGAGCACATTAACTTGACATTTAGAAATATTGTTTTTGAAAGCCATTCGAACATTAAGAAGTTCCTGGCTATTTCTAATCTTCAGGGCAGCAACAGAAACAAGGGTGGTAATTTTTCCCCTCTCAGGAAAAAAAAAAGTCAACCTCAAATAAAAGCTTTCCCTGGAAAATGGCAAAACTGGTGAGAGGCACAAGAACCGAGCACGCACACACCAGCACACAACAGCAATGTGAGGCAGGAAGGGTTGATGGTTTATTAAAAGCTTTCATGTGATTTCCATGTTCTTCCTTTCCTCCCCAGGCACCCCCATGCCAAAGTATTACAGATCAAAATCACAGCTAAAACAATTTATTAACTAATAAAACAGCATTAAAACAACTAATAGCATTTTGTAAGAATCCTGGCTGGGTGATGATAAAAAAAAATCATCCCCAAGCATGGAAGGTCACAAAACAAGGCCACAAAGTGCAAGTTGGGACAGTCATGTGGGGCAAAGCTGCGTCTTGGATACATCCTCAATCTCTTCCCCAGCAGAAGACATCAGCCCATTAAATTCTGAGCCCAATTCCCAACCGAGGCAGCCAGCACATCGATCATAGGGCATCTGTGGCTGCCAATCTCACCACAGGAGACACCAGAAATCATTCCTCATGCAGGAAGATCTGCTCGATGCTTCCCAGTTGCACCTTTTTCCCCCTCCACACCCTGCTTCTCCCTTGCTGCTAGGGAGAATGTCCAATTGACCCATGCCAAACATCACCTCACCTTTGAGCCCTTCTCTGCCCCTCTCTGCTTCTGCATCTCTCCCACAAGAGCTCATTTCAGAAGCAATGCAGAAGACACTGCCATGGGGTATATAAAGGCAGTGCTCTGGCAAAAAAAATAGGAGGAGAAAAATGTCTGGCTCCAGCATTGCCACAGGTCTGACACATTGTTCATGCAGCTTGCTTCAACTGCATCATTGTCAGGGACTTTCTGAACAGAATGGTGAACCTAACACTGCAGGTTGGCAACCGTAGATCTATTGCCTTTAAACAGAAATGTTTCGTAGTCTTGCAGGGGGGATGCCAGGGAGATTTTATCACCTACAAGCCAAAGATGCCCAGGGCTAATAAGCTGTTAAGAGAAATGCTGGAAACTTGCCTCGGCAGGAATCTCTTCCTCATCTCTCCACAAAGAGCTCATGGATCAAATGGCAGTGCAGCAGTGTGGTACAAAGAGGTCTTTAATACCCTTCTGGCTGCAAAAGGGACCTCTGAGCAGATAAGCTAATACCTCCCTGTCCAGCACTGAACTGCCATAGGATGTGGCAGCCATCCCAGCTGGAGAGGCAGGGGCTGTCCCCAACACCCTCCATCCTGCAGCTGGTAGGAGGACAACAGAAACGGGGCACAACGGAGCACACAAGGGGCTGAGCAGAGTGGGATAAAAGCAGAAGCCAGCAAGTTATTGTTCTCAACGGGGCAATATAATTTTTATTTTTAAAAAAGCCAACAATTTCTGAACTCCATTTCTTGGAAGACACCCAAGGAAATACTGAACAAACTGAATTAACGACCCTGAATTAAAGCTCCTGTAATTCTCTCTCTCTGAAGGTCATGAAAAGACGTGCTCTGGATCACTTCTGTCCCCCTGCAGTACCCACACACTGTCCCCAGCCCTGAGACACCCTCAGGTTAGCAAAGGACCAGAAACAAGAACAATCGAGGTGGTTCAAGATGCCTTCAACAAAGAGATGAGGACAAAAAGAGAAGATGAGAGCAATGCATACAGCTGGATACAGGGCAGAGAAGAGACAGGAGAAAGTCTGCAACAAGAACTTTGTGCATCTTGCTCATCCTCTGCCTCTTCAAGGAAAACAGACAATCCCACAGCCACCTTCATCTGTGCTGCTGCACCGTGCTACCTACAGCCCTGTTAACTGTGACTTATAATTGCAACTGATAATTGTTTCCTCTGCTTTGAGCAAGAGGTATATGAGGAACTTTCATAGGAGGGTTATTAACTTCTGGCTTGTAGTCCTGCCTGACAACCGAACCCAAAAATCCCAGCAAAGCAATGAGCCCACATGGCTGAGTCCACCCAGCTGTGCCTGGGCAGGGGGAACTTTCTTCCCTTTGCAGAACAAGGCATGAACAGCTTTACTCCTGTCCACACACACCACTCTGCTCACAGTTTAATAGCCTAATCCTTAATTCAGGCACATGCATGAGTGAAACAGATACTGTGTACAGAAAAGTGGTATTTACTTATGGAGATCATTTTTGCAGCTGATGGACTAGAACCGTTCCCACTGTGTGCTCTAATGCTATACTACTGACAGAGCAGGCATTTTCCTGCTTTTCCTATATTTCCTCTAAATCCCAAACAGATGGGTTTGCTGGACAGTCAGACACCTGAACCTGCCACATTAGAAGCAACAGGAATTGCAATCCAGCCCAAGAAAATCTATCTTGTCCTTTATAAGGCTTCTTTCAACATACCCTCAGGATCTACCTCAGATACCAACAGACAAGTGATGCAAGACAGGATAGCTGTCCCGGACATCCACAGGGAAGAGCTATTCAGAGAGAAAACATATGTTTTCTTCACTTAAGAAATACACACAAAACAGGAGTACAGCTCGTTCAGCCCATGTGCTGAATTACAACAGTACCTGCAAGTTCCTACTGACGGATCCTCTCCAAGGTATTTCCACACTTCAGATTTGTTTTCCTATTAGGAAACAAAGAATTTAGGGCTAAAGCAGAAGTTTGGCTGCCAGCATTGCCTCTGTGTTCTCCCTTATCAGATTCAGACACATTTGTTCTCACTGAGCTTAATGATGAACAGACTAGTTGTGATTGCCGATACCCCATCAGCTGCTCTTCGCTGTGTATAAACACTCAGAGCCACCCTCCAAAGGAATATGCTAATATCTGTCATTCAGCCAAGAAGAAAGCAGATCTAAAATGTTATAAAGGACAAACAACCCCAGCTCTTTGGATGGGGGGGTGAAGTTGATGACTGACAAACAGCCGGCTACATAAATGGATTGAACTTATCAAGATGAAATGTGTAATTGCACACACATGAAGACACATATGGGGCATTCCAGCACAGCCAGCCATCTGCAGGAAGAGAATATTTTAATTTCACTCAGAAAAGGGGGGAAATGGGGCATTTTATCATTTCCCCTCTCTAATTTTCATCTCTTGCGTCGATTTTTACTAACAATTTCAAGGCAGACAACACAAGCTCTGGTTTGAAGAGCTTTTTTCCTCTTACATCACTGAAGTGAGGCACCTTTAAAAGGTGAGGTGTGATTTTGGACCAGCACAGCTGCATAACCACCAAGCAGCACAGAGCACAAGACAGAAGCTGTGAAACAAAGAATAAGCAGCAAGTTTTAGACAAATATTCTATTCATTCTAAGCTCGTGATTAGCAGGACAGATTCTTTGTTCCCAATAGTTATTATTCAGGCAAGCCCAATAGAGACAACTCTGTGATGTGAAAAATCAGAGAAGGAAGAGGAGGATGCTGTCTGATTTAGCTGACATCTGGCTAGCAGTCCAGCCTACAACAGCTGCCTTGTTCTGTGAATAGCTGCAGCCCAAATTACAGGTTACATGCTTCTCTTTTACACCAGTCACATGAATGTCAGCATAAGTGGTGTTTTGGGTATAAATCCAGGCAAAGTTTGATGCAAGGTTCTCAAGAATTATTCCACTTGAAAGTAACTTTCTCCTCTTAGACTTTCTACCCTGACCAACCTCAATGCTCAATTCTATTTCAAAATCATCAAAAATTTTCAAACAGACTTGAACAAAACTGCTGTAATGAAGCAGCCTTCTCAGGAAGCATGACTTTGCTAGCACAAGCATCACAGTGAGTGCCTGAAGTCCCTGTTAAATTGAGTAATGGTTACACAAAGAGAAAAGGCTGCCCAGGATTGCCGATTCCTTCCCTCTCCTACACCAGCCCCACGGTCCCTGGCAGGCTGTGCTATCAAGATTTTCTTTCTATTTTTTTTCCTTTTTAATTCTTTTTATGCAATACCTCAGTTAAAATGTAACCACAGCGAGTCCCTTCAGCACATGAAGTGCAAGCATCTGTCAAAGTGACAGCAGAAGCAGCGTAATCCCCTTTGGTGTGGATAAACCAAGTTATAAAGCGTGTGCCTTCCAGCTGCCACGTGCAAGCGCTGAGCCAGAGCTGGAGCCAGCAATGCTGCCGTGATCCTGGGGGCTGAGGAGAGCACTTGAAGGGGCACATGGTGGTACACATCTGGCCATCTCTCTCCACTTCCAAATGCCATCATGTCCCATAGCACAGGGAATTTGGCAACAGGCTCAGCAAGCCATGACTGAGAAGCAGAGGAGAATATGGGATCCTCCTTGGAGCAGAGCCTCCCAGCAGCGTGCCCCAAGCCCCCCCACTAACAGTAACACCCAGTGGATGGATGTTCTCCAAGGCAGGCTGAAGCCTTGCTCAGCAGTGACAAGATCAGTGCAAATGGAGTGGGGGGCAAAGCAGCGAGGAGAGCTGGGTTTGGGATCAACAGGCATATTGCTCTGCAGCAGAGGGTTTATGATCAAAGGTGTAAAAAAAGTCATTAGGCTAAAAATCAAGACTATTTAATAAAAACAAGGCAGACTCATTTTATTTGTTGCCTGACATCTTAGACTGTTAGGCAAGACTAGGTCTGGTTTTCAAGCCTCTCCCTGCAGGCTAAACTTTTGTTTGGGGAAAAAAAAAACAACAAATCCCTCTGCTTTAATTAATTGTATAAAACTGGGAGCAAGGACATTCTTATAACAGTATATTGAGTGTTGTAAGAAAGCGACCAGTGCTGTTAACCAATAAGCTCTCAAGTGTCCAAATGGAATTAAATGATCTTTTTAACAGCTAAATTCACAACAACACCTGACTTCATGAATGGTTCACTAATTTCAGGAGAAATGCTCAAACTTCTGTGCTACTGCAGGCTAGAAAAAGCTTCAGAGCTGTTAGGAGCCCAGTGGGACTTGGTACACAATCTGCATTTTAAGCCATGGGAATGACAAGCTTTGCTAACCACTGACCTTGACAGCCATTCTGTGCTCATACAGGATTTTATCTCAATGCTATTTAATACTTTATAATTATCACAGCACTCAACCAGTTGCCATGTTTATTTGCAGCCTACAGTACATAGTTATTAGAGAACATTGTGGATAAAGAACAACCACACCTCCATCTACCTGCAAAGCAGGATAAAAGAGGAGGGGATGGGAATACCAGCAGTCAAAGCCTCAGATCACTAAAAAAAGGTGTTACGTTAATAATTGTTGCAGAAAATTAAAATGAAAACTCACATCTTGTGTAGCCAGCTCACTCTGGTGTGCCAAATTGCCACTGAAAACACAGCTCCCAGGTCTCAACATTATCTTCTTGCGACTCCCTGCAATTCTCTGCAGCTGCCTCCTTCCTCCATACAAAGATACATGGAAACCCCGAGGTGCTCCGTAATAGCAGGGCAAAAAGATGCACTGAACAACAGTGAGCATGAGATGTTTGGGAGCTTGGAGTCACGCCTTTGAGCGGCCACCACTTCCCTCCACCCAGCATCAAGCAATTGTTTCACATAATTAGGTTTAAGTGATATTTATGGATGGGCATTTTGGGAGTCACTCCCTCAAGCCCACTGGAGGCTGGTGGGAGAGCTACTTGGGCATGAGGCTCTAGGACCTAGGGCTGTGTGCCAGCGTGCTGAGCCTTGCTGTGGGCCACCCAGGGTCTCATCCCAGCACAGATATGGGACAGCTGCCTGAACAAGGAGATGAATGGGACGTGGTTTACTTCCACCATGTCACTTCCTTTCCCCCACCAGATACATACATATTTAACATATCCCTTGCAATACAACAGAGTGAGACAAATCAAGTTGCTGTTGGCTTGTCAGTTTTCCCCAGCAAAACACAACTGTGCATGAAATAAAATTCACTACATGGGTTCTATGCTGTGCCACCACAAATCCAGGTTTCTCCACTGGCTGTGACCAAAGCCTCTCCAGTGACAAGCCAGAACAGACACAGTCATTCCAAAACAGACAGCTTGGGGCCTTGAGCAGAAATGAGCCACAAGGTGTTTGACTCCGAGACAGAGACAAGAAGCAGTATTGGGAAGCTGGGTGGTTTTTAAGTTAATGCTATGCATACTGCACTAAGAAGTGAGACAAATATGAACACTAATATATTTTGATCATGAATTAAACAGAAATGTGCTCTTCAGAAGGGAGTCCTACAGGAAAATAAATGAGTCGTGTAGTCAGAAACAGGCTTAGATCAAGAAGAGGATTACAGACAAACTAGACAGTTCAGTGCAGGTAAGTGTAGAGTCATGATGCCTTTGATGAGTCTTTATCACACATGCCTCTGTGTCAATGACTGCAAGAGATAAACACGAGAGGAAGGCTCCACTGACACTTGTGCACATCATTAATGAAGAATGAGAAACTGAAAACACCCCAATGCTGAGAGCAAGCATGAGGAGGCTACATTTGAGGAAACTGGGCAGCCCCAATGTAGGAAATGCAGACAGAGCTGAAATGTTCACACCTCATCCCAAACACTTCTGCATTAGAGTTGCATTGTTCCAAGCATTGCTCACTGGAGGATGGTGTCAGAGGCAGAGATTCATCACATTTAATGATGTCAGGATGAAGCTTAATATTTCACAGTTATGTGCAGTTAGACATTTCTATACCCCATGAGCCCTATGCGCCCTAAATCATTTTTGTTATCTCATGCATTTTGCACGTGGCATCTGGTAATCATTTCAAGCTGGTTCTATTGGTTTAACTGGTGCCCCCAGTAAACTTACTGACCCAAGTTAATTCAGTAAGTTGAACAGAAAAATTTATGCACATGAACAGCACCAGTTAAATCAATAGCAAATCACCTGTTCATACAAACCCTGCAACTCCATGCATGGTTCAGAATTTAGGGGGGAGAAATCTTTGAAAACAGCAACACACCAAGGCAGGAAAACAGCAACACTAATAAAGAGAGACACCACGGCAGGGGAGAGGGAGCCAAGTGTGAGAAGCACACACTGGAAGAAGCAAAGCTCGATACAACAGGAGAAGCCAGTCCCAAGGCTTATGGAGGTGTGCTGGGGCAGTGCACCAAGCAGCATCGGTAACTTGGAAACTGCAACCTCTGCCCCGAGAAGGCAGCTGGGCCAGAGGAGCTCCAGGCATCCTTTCCACCTTAATTATTCAGTGAACACACTGGAGAAGTCATACCTAGACAGAAGGCTCCTAAGGGGCAGATTTTTTTCCCCACTTACACTTCTGTTTAATGCCCAGTGATGATCAGAGGACTCCGTAATTCCAAACTCCTCCAGCAATTCAGCACAAAATTTCTTGCACCATCTCCCACATTCCACATTGTATACTCACTGTATGAATATTTTACAGTCTCTCCCACCATGGAATCAAAGCCCAGTCCGTGTTGGGCCGGTTTGAATCCCAGTTTTTATTTGTATGCACAAATATGGAAGAGAGGTCTGCCAAGGCACAGCAACTCCTGAGACCAAGGAGATGAGGAGAGAAAAAAAATAATAATGGGGTAAGGGATAGAGAATCCAGAGGACAGAAACTCCACAGTATCACTTCCGAGACCAGACTACCCCACCAGCCAAGGAAAAAAAAAAAAGTTATCTATTTGGAGACAAGCCTGTAAGCAAGTCATCCATGAGTAGAGGCCTACAAGAAGTAATTATGGTATTTAAGTGAACATATAACACATGATGCAAAAGCAAAAGACAGTTTAAGCAAAAAAGATGATTCCTGCTGCATCTCTTTCTTTTCCTCCTTGGAAAAGCACAGCAAGAAGCAGGCTGGAGCACTTATACTGCCACCTCCCAGGAGCCACTAGCACAATGTCCAACAGTTGTATTTGCTGACCAGTCTGCAGTAGCGTGTGGCTCCTGGGACTAAGATGCTCATCTATCAGCCCAACTGTTGCCAGGCAGCCCCTGGGGACCATGTCATTCAGTGCGAGGAAGCCACTGGAGTATCCTGGCTGTGCTCCTGGGCATCACTCCTCTTGCAAAACAAGGCAGAAATGTCAAGATGTAAAAAACCACCTCAATAAAGCCAACACCTTGGGGTCTCAGAAATAAAAGCTTATTATTCAAAAGCTGTCATATGAGCCATGACAATGCAGAATTTGGACTGGCTTTATAGACCAGAGGCTGCTTTCTGGGATTCTTTTTTCCCCCTCATAGGACAGGAAAAAAAAATTTGGAGCTAAATTCTATGTAGCTTCCCCAAACACAAATGGCTCATCCATACTGCTGTGTGATCTGAGCCAAAGAACCAGTCATGGTCCTTGTGATAAATAGTGCAGGCTGGCTTGCACACAGTCCCCAGACCAAGTGCCCCCTCTGCTTCCAGGAACTCTGCTCCACTTCAGGCCAGGGGCTGGGAATAAATGGAGATACAGGATGTGAACTGGGATACCTCCAGCCTTATACAAAAACAACAGAGAGGGGTTAAATCAAACTAAAAGCATAGGAGCACCTGCAGCTGCGTTTCATGGGATGGGAACCCACAGAATTCCATTAGCAAGCAAATAAGATGAGTACCAAAGGGAGCATCGAAAAGCCCAGCAAAGTCAGTGACAGTGTCAACTCTCACATTTAGAAATATGCAATTTATTGTATTGCAACAATTCCACCCCCACACACCCCATAGCCACAAGGAGGAGGCCAGACACGCTCTGCCTCATTGGTTTTACTGTCATTCTGCTGGAAAATGTTGTTACATGAAAGTCTGGGGGTGGTTTTGAGCACAATGCCAGTAGTTGTCTAAAATAATTGTTACTTGTCATACAAATTATATCTAAGCAGCAGCAGACTAGCATTTACCAGAAACATACACCCCTGGAGAAACACAAGCACGTGGCATGGTAAAGTGGTACCTGTTATCTGAGCTACCACATACCCTCACTCCCAAACAGTGACATCTTGGTTACAACTCATTTGTCTTCCCTACTGCTCAGCTACACTGGACAAACAAAAAAATGACCTCATGTTATGCTAATTTAATCAATATTTCATGCAAGACAGATACAAGTTTAGATGGTCTGTCCATATGTAAATTTGAAATATTTAGCTTTAAGTTCCCTTTAGCACAGTCTGGCATTAGCAAGTCATTTCATAGGAAGGGAATTTTCAGTAAATTGCACATTTAACTTCCATGTTATAGGAAGTGGTTTCCCTTAGTTCTCCCAACAGTCACCTCCTGCTATTAATGACCACAAGCAATGCAGTGACCCTTATAATGTCTGATTTCACAGCAAATATTTTAATTTCTGAAGGGGAAATGTGAGACATACTCTCCTATAACACTTATCTTTATGGCTCTCTTAATTCTTTAGAATTTATAGTCTCCACTAAAAGCACACAGAACATAATTGAAATAGATTTTCTAAGCTATATCTGAATTATTTTACCCTACCTTTCCTTATTAGCCATTTACATTATCTTATCCTAACACAGAAAAAATTATTTTCACACTAAGAGCTTTACCAGCAGCTTTTTAAGCTTAAAAAAAAATAATGTTTTTTTAAAAAACAAATTAGTTCTGGAAGCAAAGACTTTAAGAAATCAGGACTTGAGGGAGGGCTTTACAGCCTCAACATTTTCCCATTTCATCCAAATGGATCAGTCTCTCAAATAAAGGTATTAACTCTTCCTTAAAATCATACCTCAAACACAACGTGCAATTTGAGACACCCTAGAAGTGCATGAATATGACATTGTAATGGAAACCTCCAGCACATGGAAAACAACTGTGGTCTGAGTCAGCCCTGAGGACAGGAAAATACTCTTTTCCAAAAACCTTTGCTGCTTACAGGAGCCCCACTGTGCTCTAGGAGGGACTGCCACACCTCCAGGTTCTAGAGCTAAAGTGGACAAGTGCCCAGCAGAAAAAACACAGGTGAACTTAAGCTTGCTGTTAGGTAGAAGGAGGACAAGAAAGTCCCTCCAGGTCTCTCCACCCTACTACATTGCATCTGCTAGCCAGGGAGACGCAGCACCATCAAGCCTGGCTTTGCAGCCCACTAAACTTCTCCTTCATTTTTGTTTAACATGGGTTTTTCTCCCTCCAGAAAAAAAAAATAGCCAAAAAGAATAGTTTGAAGAATGAATGCTTTCTTCACTGCTATCACTGGAGCAATAGGCACATATGGGACCTCAATGAGAGCTCGGTTCTGATTTATGTTTGATATTTCATTTAATTGAATTTCACAAGAAAACTGTTTTCATTATTGAGGAATGGACCTCCCATCATGCAAAGGGAGGGGGGAATCAAATGCTTAAACTCTGCCTCATTTAGCAGTGACACTTCTGGAGCAAGCAATAGCTTTATACATAAATTCACTTGTTTGGCTGCCACAGATATGAATTGTCAGGGCATTTTAGAACAAAAGAAATGACACGTCAAAGCAAATCTATAGTTTAGCTAATCAAAATGCCATGTTTTAAATATTCAGGCTGTTTTACACCAAAAGAAGACATTTATCAAAAAGCATATAAATTGACAGGAAATCCAAGATGTAAGTGGATTGCAGACAAAGTAAGGATTTTCAAGTACATACAAGAAATTTATTTCCCTGTGCACTTCAACCATCACAACCTCTCCTCCCTCGAAAAAAAATAAATCCCAACACATCAAAAAGCACATCTTCTGCCTCTTTTAAACAATGGAAACATTAAAGACACCAAGCTAACAAAGCTGGCTCAGTGTTTTTCACTACTCAGAACAGCAGAGTTGGTCACAACATTGTCACCAGCCCATGTTAGACTGGCCAAGCTTCTTCCCAGTCTTTCCACTAAGTTTTACCCAGGTGCTGGTTTTCAGCTTCCAGAGCTCATAGTGTTATCATTAATAGGGAATTGAAATGTTGGGTACATCTGCAAGGCTTTAACTTACTTTCTGCAGGCAGTCTGGGGAGGAGGAGTGCGAGGGGATGTGTTTGGTGTCTCCAACATATATATATACACACACACACATATACACACACACACACTCTACCTGTAAGCAAGTAAAGGCACATAGGTACCTTCAAGGATACTGCAGCAGAAGCTTACTTAGCTATGGAAAGAAAATAAAGGCATTGAGCACAAAATGCTCATTTTGTGACTCCCCTGTCAGACTTCTGCTGCTTGCAGCCAGCCTCCTTGCACCCCCTTAGTATAGATTTCATCGAGCCCTGCTCCCCCCACACCTCTGCTCCTGCCAGCTTGCACTGAAGTTACAAGCAAAACTTGTCAGAGCTAAAACCTTATTATGCAGGCGTATCAGCTCACTGTGCTGAGCTGCTCACAGCACAATGCCCGGCTGTGGAAGCTTAACATTATCTCTTAAAAGTTAAGCCCCGTTCCTTTATCATCTATTGCCAAAACAGTTACTAGGTTGCAAAGAAAACACTCCAAAGGGAGGCTTTTACCGCAGCCCGTCTGTCTCCTGCCTCCCCATGCTTGGGGGGTTAAGTCCATTGCCAGAGATTTCTCTTTGCAATACAAACATGTTTCAGAGCTCGTGAAACCCCACTAAGCCCATCGAAGATGTCGATCCAGTTGGGAATCTCACCCCTATGTTCTGCAGCCTACAGACCTGCAGATAAAAGCCCTGGAAAAACATTGGCTCTCTTCTAGTCTGCCACAGCATGGAAAGCTGCTACATCCTAGAGGCACAACGAAAAAGCCACAAAAGGTCATATCCCGACTTTTGAAGAATTTGAGGAGCTAGGCTTCACAGTCCATTAACGAGCTGGGAACCTAACAGATTAACCAGAGTTCAAGAAAGCACAGCTGGGGCCCATCTCAACAGAGAAAGGAGCAGCACTAACTAGCTGCAGTATTGCTTGCCATAAGGAAAGCATACCATGCTGTCAGATATTACAATTACCACAAATTTCTTCTGCATCTGCCATTTCTAGACTATCTTTCAGCAGGTCCCAAAATTGTCCCCCTACCAGGCTCCCAACCGACTCTTTATCCCACGTGAAAAAAGGTATGAAAATAATTCAGTTTATTGAAGCTCCTGCACAGGACAGGTTTTTGCACACCCACCCAGGATCTCTGCTCCATGGCAGGTATAGCAACAATTCTGGTAGGAGGGGATGTGCACAGACTGCAGTCCCCAGCCCAGGGACCGGTGGGTGTGCAAGAAAAGCTGCAGAATGAAGCTTTGGAAGAGACAGCAGCTGCCTACAGAAGAGATGCTTTTTGTCAGGCTAAAAGATCAGGGCGTTTGTGCTTTAGGGTCACTGCATCCTCGATTCAGCAACAATAATTTATGGTAGTCTAAACTCACAGACAGTAAAGTGACTTCATCACCAGAAATGTCTTGCTGAATCTGCAAAAGAGCAGGCGCTGGAGGATCAACGAGCCCATCACCACACGGACACCAAGCTCTAACAGCAGCTCTGCAAGTTGCTGCTGATTTCCTGAGAGATTGAACTCCTGTTGCATTTCTAGTAAGTGGCTGGGTTGATAAACATTTAAGTCCAAGTCTTAAACACCAACACCTAAAAAACCCCATATATTGCTACAGTTAGTGCTGCTAGGCTATGATGTCAATTGGATTTGGAAATAATTGGTACTATCAGCTATGTGTACAAGTGTCCTATATCTCTGACTGCCTAAGAAGCTGTCCTTTAGCAATCTGATTCCAAATGACTAAATACTTTTTGAGCCTTTCAAGTGACAGCTAAAAAGCCACATCTAACACTTCAGGGTTTTACTTTGGATATAGCTGCAAGAAAAAACATTCATAAGATCTTTAACTGAAGCTATGAAACAAAGAACCTTTTAAATGTTTCTTCTCACCAATTTGAATAACCAACATTCCTAGGTGGAAATCATCTCTCCAGCCTCTCCAGTGAGTCTTCAGGCAGATGACATGCCTGCTCAGGAGATGGCTTTTGTTTCCTGTACTTTGAAGAAAGGCACAGGACTGAGCAAAGCGCTGCTCTCCACATGACCAGAGCTCTCCTGTCCCAAACCCACCCTGCCCAGTTCTCCAGCATTCAAACCAGGCACCTATGCCTGCTGCATCATCCATGCAAACACAGCAATGAGCACTGATCTGGTCGAGACACAAAACAGGACTTCAGTTGTAATGTAAGATGCTGGTTTCAAACACTACACTAGGTATATATTGCAGTGTTTCACTGGATAACATGGCAAGAAGGGCACCATGCCCATGCATTTCACTGGGGACCTTGATCTTCCACTTTAAATTACTAGTTCTCTCTTATTGGGAACTACACCATTTATTTTTTTTTAATTTCCAACCTGTATCCCATAGAAGTAGTTAAGTAACAAAGGCGCTGTTGTAAGTCCCTGTATAGCTATGATAGTCACGCTTCCTATATTGAACTGGGGTTTGGGCAAAAGATTGCCATCTCCTGAAACAGTGAAGCGATGCTACCATTGGAAATGTTATTAGACTATTTAGTTCTTTATTAGTAGAGCCATTGAGATTTGTAAACTACAGAAAAGGGTTGTTCAATCAACAAGGAGCAACTGAAGCGAAAAAGCATTAATGTTACCACTGAGGCAATTATTGTAACATGATCGCAATTCCTATGCATCTTTAATTTTTGCCAACACAACGGATTCTCCACTACATGGATCCCCGTTTCATTAAGATAATATGATTTGTAATAATAATATGAGGTGGATGAAACAGAATCCAGTCTCTTAACACTTGAGCATTGCTTTCCCTTGGGGGATATCAGTACACAAAAAGGGGTTTCCGGAAAAGTGCTTGTAATCCCAGAAGCCAGTGCACCTATTAAACACTTAGTAGGGCTCCAGCAGAAAGACAATACCAGAGACACCAGTCTCATGAAAGATAAAGATCTCAGTCCCACTCTCAGGAGCAGAATGCTGGTTTAGTTCCATTTAACATCTTATCTACCTGGAAATCCAAACAGGCAAGAAAATGTCATCACCCTGAGGAACAGAGCAGTGATTCCCCAACCCCACGTGGCTCCAGCAAGGTGATCGTGGGCAGGTGACCACTTTGTCAATTCTCTGGGGCCAGTTCTCTGGTCCAAGGGTGATGCATTCCTTTGGCAGTCATGATATATGGACCCAAAGAGATAGGAATGCTTTGATCCCAGAAACCCATCTGAACTACTGCTCCAAACATTGGTGGGTCTTTTTCTTTTTCTTCTCCTTTTTTTAGGGAAGAAGAGGGAAGAGGGAAGTGGGCACCAAGGAAACAAGCTCTAACTAGAACATAAAAAGAGGAAGATGAAGGAGATGTCTATTAACATTAAAAGGTCTACTGCACAGAAATCATTACTCTACTGAAAGATCAGACCCTATCAGGACACTGGTTATCTCCATTCATCTCCTAACGAAAGCTTACCTGAGGACTCACCTAAAAGAGCTGGTCACAGACCCTAGTCCTACCCACAGCACAGTTTTTAACAAACTTTAAAGCTTTTAAGATTCTTCCCTTAACATTTCACTGGGTAGTAGAAGTGACCGAATTTTGTCAGGAAAAGACAGGCACCAGTTGCAGCAGAGAGAGGAAGGCTTGTGCTGTGCTCAGTCAGAGCAACCGTGCAAGGGTGCAAGTCCCACAGTAAGTCTGAACTTCAGAGCAATACAAGAGAGAAGGGAAAACTGACTCCCTTTCAGGATCAGTGGTGAGCTCTGAATGGAGATATTCACAGAGGGGAGAAAAAACAGTCTCAAAGCACAGCTTGCTCATCGTGCTTAGGGTTTCAGAGTGGATTTATCAGATTCCTTGCATCAGGGAAGTGGCAGCTTTGCTGTCCCCTGTGCATGCCAGCAGACCTGCTGCTGCAGCATCCCCCCAGCCAATACAGCCCTCTCCTGTGCCTCTTCAGGTCCCCTCTTTGACAGCCAGATTTTTGCCACATGCAGACCTCTAACATGCTTCTGTTCTTGTACACATGCTCCCCTTAAAACTCACACCAATGTCCTGGCACCTGCTTTGGCTCTCAAAGGAGACAGCAGTCAGAGGGACAATATTTCTGTGCAGCTCGCTGACTGCAAAGGTATCATATCATTCACATCTGCTTCCAGAGGGTATCATGCAATAAAGCAAGAAGGGAACACAAGAAGCACGCACAAAGCTCAGCCCTTCCCATGTAAACACTCCACTGGATGTCCTGTGGAAAACCTCAGCTCTGTACACAGACAAAGGCAGCTCTGCAGCCCTCCTTGGTCACGTTAGCTGGAAGATGACAGCTTGAGTTTATGAAAAATGGAGGTTGTGACATTTGGGTTTTTGCTGAAACAGATGTTTTTAGCTAACAGGCATTTTTCTGTCCAGCTCTCAAATTGATTTTTTCCTGGATTCTCTACACAGTGCAACTGTGTTATACACTGAAAATATTTACAAAGGCATCAAAATTAAGTCTGGGTAGGACTTTTGCAAGCAGGGGAGTGAGGCTGAAATAAAACAATTCTACACAGAGAGAAGAAGCTGTCTGTTTTCACTGCAATCAAAGAAACAGAGCAACTGGAGGACCAGCTCTGAAGTTGAATAAGATGAATAGCAACTACAGCAAAAGCCATAAAAACACCAATAAAAAGTTGCCATAAGGGAAATACCCAGCTCAACACCTCTCCAGCAAGGCAAGCATAATAAACTCACTCCTAACATGGATACTGGTTTATTCTTTCAGGTGCAACATAAATACAATACCAGGGAGAGATGAAGGAGAAGCAGCACCCAAATTAAATTCCATCTGCTATGTAAATAATCTTGCTTGTTGATGGAATTAGTTGCAGGATTTAGATCAATGTAATCTGACCTTAAACAATGAAATTAACAGCCAAAGCCAGTACTCCCCTTTCCCTGGGGGCTGCAGCAGTTTCTCTGCAAACCCCTTTCTCAGACCCTCAGAGAAGCGATTCCTCCCGTGTCTGTCTTGGCACCTGTCAGAGATCATGTTTTATTTTACACTGCACCGATGCAAAAAGGTTCTAAATATTCTGGAATTAAACGATCATGAAACATGAAAGCACTTATAAGGCATTTCCACATTCTCCTCCTCTGGCAAGCAAGTGGCTGATTTACAAGCCAGCTGTCAATACAGAACAATTGCTTACCTCATTTTACAGGAAAGCAAAAAACTACTACAAAAAAAACACAAAACAAAAAACCACTTGAAGTGCAGGGTACCATGCAAAATTGCTTTTTTCAACATGGCAATCAGAAGTGTGTGTTCATCACTGACCCATCAAGAAAAGATGCCTGCTTAGCTTTCAGATGAGTACCCAAGAACTGGGAGCTGCTAAGCAAATAGCCAGAGATCACCCTAAAGTTTCCACTGCCTTAACAGCTGATGGCCAATCTTTCCTCTGAGCATCTGCAACTGTGCACGCACCCATGTCAACACAAAGCAGGAGCCCCCAGGTCCCATGCACCCTAAAAGTCAAAGGAAAGATAATCCTTGCAGTTAATGTTTATCTAGGCCAGCACAGTTACAGCTCTCAAAGGAAGACTCTGGCTTGAAAGTGTGAAATGTTAATGCCTGCGGAGGGCAGATGGCAAATGCTTCACTCCATTTGGATGTTACCCTTACTAAAATGGAAAGGGAATACCAGAAAGCTGTCCCATGCACCCAGGGACACCTCCAGTTTCCCCGAAAGAAGGAAGCAAACTGAAAGCAGAAGAAAGCATCGGCATCTGACCTTACAGCTACCAATTACATCTGCCCAAGACTCCACTTACGCTGCGACAGCAGATGGTATTTTTCATTCCTTAAAGAAAACATCCATGGCTTTAGGGAACTGCATGCAACATTATTGTGTCAAGAAGGGCAAATCTAGCTTGGTGAGAGACAGGATACTACCTTTGCAGTCAGCATTTTCAACTTTGAGTAATCCATTGCTTTTCTGTACAACGAAACCTCAAAACTGCTTCCTGACTCTTCACACACCATGCTGTTCACCACTTGCAGTGGCTGCAACACGGCTGTCTCAGTGCAAACCTGGGTGGTGCCCCAGGACAGCCACAAACACACCTACAATGTCCTGATGCAGTGAAACACCAGCAGCAGCAGACAGATGACCGAGGGCTACCACACTGCTCTGAGAAACAAACAGCTACACTTCATCCTCTACCATGTCCCCCAAAGGTACCTGCACAGGATCCTCCCCTCCTGCTATGCCAAAGGGACACACCAAACCCATCCTGTCCTCATCCCTGCACCAGCTCCACAGCTGCTCTTGCTTCATCCCGAGGCCATCCAGCAGCCCATTTTGGAGACCCCAGGCCCCACTGAAGTGTTTTGTGCTTTCTTTCTAAACTGCTGCCAGTCAGAGGTGTTTGACAGGCCCCTGAGCCAGCCCTATGCCTCCACCACTTGTTCTTCTCCCCACAAAACTGCAGTTGACCATATGCTGCTCTCGAGTGAAACCCTCTCTCAAGACCCTTGGACCAGTCCTCAGGCAGCTGGATGCTCTCTGTATCACTGAGATGCATGAGACAGCTGGAAAATCCATGATTTTCATGTCTTAGTGCACTGACCTTCCCAGGTTTCCAGCCCTCCACCAGTGCTAACCAGCTCCTGTTTACTGAGCTGGTCCCTTAATCTGACTGAGTTCTCCATCAACACTGCACTTCCTTATCACCCCTCAATCTGCTACGCCACCGTGCTTGTTAAATTGCTATTAAGTGATTAAAACAAGACTCTTGCCTACTCCCCAGGCACCACATCAAAGATGCATTAAACGGCTTTTTAAAATTTTAATTATTTAGCTATTGCAGTCATATTACACAACCCTTATCGTAATCTTTCATTAACCTTTGGTTTTAAATAATTAGCAGGCCTCTGCAACAGTAATAATGTCGTGTTCAAGCTTGGGAAGTTTGTTAAATAGCATGAAGGAGGACGCAGCACTGCCCCGTAGCTGCATATGGTGACAGAAGAAGGGACAGGTTGGTACAAGATGCCTTGAAATTGAAGTTGCACAGAAGGACTACACAGCTGGCAGAAGAGCAGTCAACGCGACCACAGAAAGATACCTCCAGCCCACTGCCAAAGGGCAATCAGATGGTACCACTTGGAGAGGTCAGAAGCCAGGACGTGTCTCCTCACTGCTTGCAGGGCTGTGCGAGCCACCAACTGCATAAAGCTGCTGACCACATCCTCAGCTGGAGAAGTCATGGCACATCCTACCAAACCAGTGACCAACAGCACCACACACCTACATCTGCCAGACAAACACTTCAGCTCTGTGACTGAGGGCACAGAACTTTGTATGAAAACACTCCTGCAGGAACAATGCACGTTCCCCGTACCGGGATGAAAGCTGCCTACAAAAGCAGCCTGGTTCAGAGCAAGACCAGTGGTGTCTGTCCAATAATAAATATACACAAATACAGGTTAGTCTGGGTCAACAGGATCACCCTTTTGCAGCTGTAGTGTCTACATCTCAGTCAAGCTAGTCCCAACCTCCTTCATGCAGAGGCAGCTGAAAACATTAGAAAGACAAACAGGAGTTTTTTATATTCTGGTCATTTACATTTTATCTATATTAACAATCAAAAGCATCATAAGCAGGGAAGGAAATGTTGTCAGATATCATTTTAATGACATGCATCCTTTTGAGTGCATCCAGTGTTCCCTGTATCATCATCAGAAGGGGAAAAATTAATAGAATACTAATGGCCAAGCAAACTCAAAGTACAATAACTATTCCTTTTTTCCATTTATGTTATCAGCCCATATTCTAGCTCCATTTGAAGAAATAAAATAGAAATTTGAATATACTGGCTGACTACTTAATTCTCCCCCATGCCCCGCTACACCTGAAGGGCTACCAGAAACATGGGAAAAGCTACTTATTTCTATGCCTTTGGGTTTTTCCTTCCCACTTTTTTTGCTGTGATGCTGAGACCACAGCTCTTCACACACTCATGATTACACCCATTTCTCTGCATCCCCTTTTTTGTCTGTACTCAACTGCTGTCACCTGTTTTCCACTTGAATTGCAGACCCCAGTAGGAAGCACAAGCAGACATAACAGCACCAATGCTCCATACAGGGGCTTGGTACAGTTGTGTGTGTGTTTATTACACAATTTAATTATTTTGTTGGACAAAATGTTGTTATAATTGTCATTTAGATGGACAACTTGCCCCTAATCTTAGATGTCAGCAAGAACCCGCATCATCATTTTCTTATGCTTAAACTGAGGCTCCCTGATAATACCTTCCTTTTGAGGGACACAGAAAACCAACATTGAACAGGTTAGTCTGGGTCAACAGGATCACCCTTTGGTATTTTGCCTCCCCTTGTGCTTTTTACCAAACTAGATATCAAAAAACTTTTAAGCAGCACGCACATGCACAAAACCCAGCTGGTTTTCCCCCATTTACACCTCCACACACTCCCAGAGCAGTACACAAGGGCCAGCACATGCGTTGCTGTACCAGGTGTATCTGTGCATTGTGGAGGAGCAGAGGAACAGAGAAAGTCATAGTCCGTTAACTGTAATTAGAGGAAAGACTAATTTATGAAGCGGATAAACGTGTGTGTATAAATTAGCTCTATACAGTAAGTGCACAGAAGGTAATGCCTTCTGAAGAGTTTACATCGTTCCCTAATAATCAACACTTAATCAGATCCTTTTACCTTAATGCAGATTTCCTCTTTAATGTTACTGTCCTTTCACCAGCTCATCCTTGTCCCCTAGCATTAGTGGCTTTGTCCTCTGACAAAATCCCACCTCAAAGGCGAAAGTGCCAACATAATTAATTTTTCAGTAAAACCCAAGTTGTTTTCTGTGAAACATTTTACACTTCAGAAAACGTCAGGAATGTCAGAGTCCATAAGCAGAAACAAAATCAGAGATCTGCTTCCCCATTAATACTGCGTGACCTCCCCAACCATCTCACTCTGGGAGACGGAGACGGGTGCTCTACAGAGAGCAGAGGAACCAGCAACCATGGCCAAGGAGGGGAGGGGGCACAGGGAGCTGAACAAAGTATTAGCCACTGGCAGCTCAGAAAAACAAATTTAAAATGTAAGGAGCACAGAACCAAGTGCCTCTGCCTTAGGAGCAGGCTGAAAAGCTGGACGCTCTTCTGGAGAAGAGGCATGAGAGGAGAGCAGGAAGGCCAGACTTGATCCTCAGTCCCCAGTCTTAAATTCCTTCTCCAACACCTCTGCCTGCAATTATAATTGTCTATGGGGATGATGGAAGAAGACTGCTATGCTGACTCTACTTGTCTCTCAGAGGGATCTCTTAAGCCTCCCTTCAGTGCATCACCCAAGACAAGGCAGGGGGTTACTTTCAGAAATAACATGTAGGAGTTCTGTTTTCTGTCCTCATTCACCCTCGAGCTTAGCTGTGGATGTTTTACTGCTACCTCAGCTCCAATACAGGCACAAACACTCCTCCTGGAGGCTTCAGATACATCGCAGTGAGTTACGTGCACTTCCAGACCTCTACAAAAACACAAGAGGAGATCCATCTCTGCTTCCCCAGGACAGCCCTGGCAGAAAGGCTCAGATACAAGGGGCATTGGCCATGGAAGACACCAACCCCACTTCCACAAGAGTTTGACAGCCCTAAAGATCTAAGGGCCTGGGTCACCACCCATCTTCAACATTTTGTGTAGCTAACAGCTGGTTTTAGCACCAAAACCCAGTATTAATAGGACAGATCAGCTCCAACCCAGAGTAACTCAGAAGTGTAGTTTCAGTACAACTTGTACTAAACTAGTACAACTAGTATAATGAAGCTTTGCTCCATCCTGCCAGTGGCCTTTCCACTTTTTATTGCCCCATGGACCATGATCAGCGATGTTACTCACAGAATTAAGCAGCACTACATCTACAAAAGGGTGACAGCAGGCTCGACTTGGGCTACTGCAGCATCTTCTCTGTAGCTCCTGACACCTAAAACTGGCTTAAGTCTTGATACAGATAAAATTGCATGTTTTTCTCCTCCTGTCCTCTGAGCACATTAAGGAACTCTGAACATTTTCCGGCACATTTATAGCATTTATAGAGTCAAGTCCTTGTACAGGTGATCATTTCTCAACCCATAAACTAAGTTCTCTTGCTGGATTAGTCCCTAAAGAATTTAAAAAATGGGATTGAAATGCCTTCCATGCAAGAATATCAACACAGGCTTTAATTTGCTCACACTGACTCCTGCAGCACTGCAAACACGAATAAAAAAGGTACAGCCATTTACAAAATCAGAACAAAAATTTTCATTACAAATGCATCAGTGAATCAGTAATAAACTCAGACTTATGAAAGATCTGTTTATGAACAAGATTTGTTATGTTCACTTATTACACAGACCGATTACAGGAAGAATAAAACAGCAGCACGGACACCTGAGAAGGTTTGCATGACCACAGCAGGTATTATTCACACAGATCTAGCTGTTAAGAGGTGACACGTTCCCAACATCATATATACAGAGGATAAAAAGCCCTCTCACATTCTGCAAGCAAACTCACTTTAGCTACAGCTTTTGAGTCCATTCCAAAATCTCCAAATGAATGATCACACCTCAGAACAGCACAATAGCTTTCTGCAACAGATACTTGGATTAAATATTATTACTGATTACAGGCAGAGCTGATAGCCCTGCATATTACAGTTGCCTAATGCTTCTGATCTTTAGACCCTCTTCCTACTTACCTATAATTTTGCCAAGCTCTAACCATCTGGACTGCAACTTCGCGTGCCTTTTGTCTGCCTCAGGCAAATTTTAATTTCATCCAAAATGGTTCAACTGCTTCTGAGAAAAAGGCAGAGGAGAAAGATTCATCTTTCTTTTTTTGCCTACAGTAAGAAATCCTGCTGACCTTTTCTTTAATTAGCTGAAGCATTTCCCAAATTTTTAAATAGAAATTGACTTTTGACAGGATTTTGTGAAAGTCTGTATAAACATGAACTTTTTTGTCACAGTTTGGGGGTGTGGGTGAGTTTGGGGTTTTTTGCTCTATTTGCAAGAATGTACCCAGATCCAACTCACTTGTGCTTTGCACGGAGGGGAAAGGGAATAAGAGATTAAATTATTTTTGTTTTTAACATTGAAACCTCCTGCTTTGAAAAGAGAGCCCAGATTTTGGTGCAGATTTCGCTCCTTTTCATTAACTGAAAGGCAAAGTTGCAGTAGTTGGAAGTTGGACTCTGCTCCTCCAGCTCTCTGCCTCACCAGCTCCAGGAGTCAAAAGGCATGAAGTGCACAAAGCCAGCGTTAACCAAAGAGGCTGCACCCAAACCCAAGACCCACATCCTGAATACATACTGCTACACTGCAGTGAACACAATCAAAAAAGGTCTTAATTAGGTTCCTTCTGAATTTCAGTTTTTCTACCTTGGAAAAACATGCTACTACTCAGCATTGACATCCTGAAACAGCATGAAAATAAAGTATTCACATGCAACTGAAAATTTTGAAGAATTCTGTCCTTAAGTGTCATTTGAAAGTATTAAGAACCAGGCATCAAACAATGATGAGAAATAAAATAGCTCATTAAGGGACATTAATTTAGTGCTCCTACACAAGGGAAGAAGCTTGTGGAAAAATATACACGATGCTATAATTAAAGGGTGTATTCTAATGCACAGAACACAAGAAAGCAAATTGAGGTTGCAGAGATTGCCTGGTTTGTTCATAACCTTCATAAACTTTACACCCTCAATAATGTTCTTCTGATGTAGTTTTCAGAAGGCAATTTTGCAATCTGGCTGTTGGTGTGAGGCAGATCCAGGAGGATCCATGTGCATCTGAAGAGGTTACTTTCTCCCAGCTTTGTGTCTTCAAGATGCATTTCAGGATCAAATATTTACTTACTAGTGAGCCTAATTATTTTTCATGCTTATGTCACAGTGAAGCATCACAAGCTGGAGAAATAAATGGTTTCCAACCTCTCACCAGTTCAAAAACTGCCTCTTCTCATTTGATGTGAAACATTTGCTTTTGTTTAATACCAGTAATGCAATGCACTTTACAGAGCATCAAGGTAGAAATCTATGCAACCTAGTAAAAAAAAATAGCATTATACTGTCCATTAGTTCAAGAAGTAGATTCTGAACCATATTCCTTAGAAAATGAACCATTTCCCCAAATGTCAAATGCATGGCTTATCCTTTGCTGGTAGCAAAATGTGGAGAAGTACAGGGTTACTAATATCATCTCCAGGACATTATCTAAACAAACAACCTATGAACAAGAGAGGGGGAAAAAAATCAGCTTATCACCTCCAGCTTTAAAGCTGCTGCAAATTTCAACACGCAATTGCCATCTCTCAGCAAACACAGATGAGAAGAGCTACTCTGTATGGAAACACACCTTTAATCTTTCTTCAGAAATCACAAAGTTCATTCCCAAGGACAACAAAGGCTACATCAGTGCAAATGCTCTTCAAGGCAGACCCTTCCCCTCTTTCAAGACCGACCATTTAAATGCAGGCACTTTCTTCATTTATTACAATGCTGCATTACACAACTTACAGTAAGTGCATGACCTCCTGGTCACTGCAATGTGTGCTTCCCCCTCCACTCCAGCCGGCAGACGATGGATGCATCTCAGCCCCATGCCAGGTCACACCCCCAGTATGGTGCTGCCACAGGAACACAGCACAGCCGGGCAGATGTGAACCTATGGCAAACCAGGAGTGATGCTGGGCTGTTCATAGATGCAAACACCTGCAAAGCCTCCCAGTGTTCAGCCCCCAGCACATCCCACAGCAACACCCCACCAGCTCAGAGGCCAGTCACTGTCCTCCTGTTATGCCCCTGGTTTCTACAGAGGGTAAAGTCCCACGCACAGGTCACCAAGCAGCCACGCCATTCTCCTGCAGGACCACAGGCAGGAGAAACCACCTCTTCCCCTTAATCTCACCCAAAACCAGCTTGCTGCCTACGCCTGGAACAACCTTGGGCCAGTCCCACATGTATTGCTCATGGGCACCAGTGGCAGTGTTTCTTCAGAGCTGGCTGTGGTGCCCTGCACACAAGACCCACGCTGTGTATCCTCCTCCAACCAGCACATGCAGGCCTTCTGGGAAGAAAGGGAGGACCACCATCCATCACCCTGCTCTCCATAAGAGGCTGAGGAGAAGACCACCACCCAGCACTGGGCTTTTGCTATTCCCTCATCCAAACAAACAAAAAAAACCCCACACAATAATCTGTTTTCAACATTTCTTACTGATGCACTAACAGCATGAACCAGCTCCTTACAGCAAACATTTCAGTTACAAGAAATGCTGTGCAAGAGATTCAGCATTTTCCTGATCATTTTTCTCTTTAGACAAAACCTTATATTTGATTTTTTTTAATGTTTTCTCTACACAAGAGCAGGCTTAGCTACAGAACCATTCCCCAGCTGTGCATCCTGGCCCCACTTCTACCCAGCCAAGGGGGGCAATGCATTACACCACACGTAAAAATCCTTCTTGAGCCATCTCAAAGACCTCCATCCAGCTCTCACTAAGCACACAGTAATTCTCAAAGGTTTCATAAGAAGGTTGATCATGGCTGTGCAGCCGGACATCAGAGACCAAGCACTCCCCTGACAAATGGTGGCATAAATAATAATCTTAAAAGCCTCATCAAGAGGGAAGCTGTGCACCTAAATTAGCCAGTGAAGATTTCTCTGGTGCAAGTGTTAGTTCTTACCCTGTCACGATCTGGGCTGGCATACTCAGCTGAAGGAGCAGGGATACTATTTCCTTTCATTTAAAGAACTATTTTGAATTTATGAGCCAATATTTAAGAACAGCTGACAGCCCACTTACATGGCAGACAAGCAGATTGAAATAATTTTGTAATTAAAAGGCTGTAAAAGCATGTGTGTCACTTCAACGTAATTCCTCTGAAATTCAGCAGCAATTTGATTTTACCTTTTTAATGAGATAGATTCAAGAGAATGCATTGATCTGATTAGCCTCCACATTCTTTCCTCTCCTTTTAGTGTAAGCCAATCCCCTTATGTGGATTACTGGGCCTATTTAATTTCCTTTCCCTAAAAAAAGGACCATCCTTTTTCACTGCAATCATAACAAGAATTCAACCAACACAAGTATGCTGCATTACTGCAATGTTACTCACCAATTTCCTTCAAAAAGAGTGAATTCCAAAGCTGTGAGCTGTAATGCTAGAGGCAGCCTTACTCTCCACTGCTTTTAAAATTGCTTCTTTATGACACTCAATCATAGATTTTCTGACTTGAAAATGACAAATTTGGGAAGAGATAATCAGCAACAGAATTCATTTACAATTGATCTACACTGCTGTTTGTTTTGCCTTGTCTCAGAGGGTTTTTTCCTAACCATCAGGTTTATGTGATTATTTTTTTTCCAAGCACACATTCAGATTACTTTTTTCCAATTAAGATTTATTTTTTTAATATTGGCAGATTAAATATGTGGTGCTTCCTACATTTCATCTGTCAGAAGATGCACTGATCCCTAGATGCATTACTTCATGGAAACACATTTACTTCATACGTGAGTTTTCACTCCTGTCCTGTGCAGCATCAACTGCCACATGCAAACCCAGTGTCCAGCTCTGACCCATCCACGTTACATGGGACAAACAGGTCCAGCCCAGCATCCCACCAAACCCATGCAAAGAAAGCCAGTCGTGTGCACACTGCAGCAATTACAGATTCAATGTAACCACTGCTAAATCCAGCATCAGAAGTTAATTAGCTCATTGCATGAATACATCCTAAAGTATTTTCCTGTGCCTTTTTAGCACAAGATCTGAGCACACCAAGGTATCCCCATGCCACCAATGTCACTTCCAGGCACTGCATCAGAGGGAAGGGTGGAAAAAAGATGTAATTTCACCATGCTGGTCACCAATTTCTATTTTGTAGCACTTTTGAACTAATCTACAATGCAACGCAGAGCTGAAAACATTCTCGGGCATGCTGCAACCAACTCCTTAATTCATCATGGCCTGACAGGAATTGATTTTGACTCCAGCCCTCCACCCACACACCACCTGCAGCAGCACACAGGTTGCACGGGAGCAGTCTCCGCTCCATTGTCACTGAGACTTCTGCATCAAGATTAAGAGCAAAAATATTTTCCCTTTGTGAGAAGAAAAACCCGTTAGACCTATGTTTACCAGAAAGCCGTAAGGGTTTAATCTTCTTATTGGTTTAAGAAAAAAAAACAAGCCCACAACAAAGGCAGCAACAGAACCAGGCAGTAACTCTTGCACTGCTGTTTTCAGCTGGGGAGAGCACTGCCAGCTCTGGGTACTGGCGATCCAAGAAGCTGCCAGAACAAAACTCATCTCAGAGAAACTCATGCAACAAGCAATGAGAACACCCAGAGCAATGCCCTCCTGGAATTTTAGAACATTTTAAGGATGAAGCCCAAAGCCTGGCAACTGAATTGAGAATGCCGTGTCCAAAAGTTACATGGGCTTCTACCTCCCAGATAATTCAAGGGGCTCCACCAGCTGTACACACTTGTGTAGAAAGCTCTCATCTGCCCTCCCTAGGAGTGGTGTTTTTCACAGATTAATATACTTTCACAGTAAGATGGAAGATTATAAATTGCCAAAATTGATTTCACATCAGTGGTGAAGTCAGAGTGAGTAACACACCTGAGGTGACCCAGTCAGCTCGAGGGAATGTGAAACCACAGCGTATTGACAGTTTAATTGGCTCAGCAAGAGTTCATTTCCCTGGGATGAAATGCACCATTGGCCGTTTTATCGCTGTATCTTATTGCGGCTTTAAAAGCAAAGTAGATGACAATCTAGCAAAATGTTTTCTTTAGAGACAGTCCCTGTCTTTACTGCTGGGTGCTGGCTTCTTTCCCCCTCTCCTCTCCCAGCAAACACAGACCAGCTCTTACTTGCATTTTACACACTTTGCACGATGAGAACGCCTCTATTTCTCCTTTCAGGCCAAGAGATGGAAGATACCACTGTGCCCATTTGTGTACTGGAATTAAAGGGGAAAAAAACCCACAACAAAAAAAAAATATACAACAGCACCAGGCAGCTCTATAAATACCACATTCAAGAGTAACATGACATTTATATCATCCTACTGCAAGCTAAAGATGTAACTTGACTGCTTTATAGCATTAGGAGACATTTTAAGAGTGTGAATACTTGAACTATCAAAAGATAACTTTCAGCCAAAAGATAATTACAGAAAACAGCCCACTTGTAGAAGTGGAAGACTTAAAAGGAACAGAGGAGCCCTCCCTCCTGGTTATCTCACAATTCATGCTCTGATGGAGAATGCAAGGCAGAGTATGGTGGGGTTTTGCCAGCACAGGTTCAGAGCAGATGGGACAGAGGTGGCACCACCACACTGAACAACACAAGGACATGGAGGAGCTGCAAGAGACACCACAGGCATTTCAGCAAGGTCACAATGTTCCTGCAGAGGCATCTCCCCATCCAAAATATTCACATGTCCCCTGGAGGCACAGCACCACGGGCACAAGAGGACTTGGGTGCAGCATCTGCCATGGCCCTGCTCAGGGAGCAGCCCCAGGGTGCCCATGGGCAATGCCTCCCTATGCTCCTTGGAAGCAGGGGAGCAGCATCCCCTTTCACAGCAGAAAGGCAGGGGACAGTACCCTGGCAGCCAAAGAAAGGCCCATGGGCATCCAGGAATTCCTCTTTACACTCTGAATTGGGAATCATTAAGTCCAGACACCAAACGGAATGTTTAAAAACTGCTGAAGCAGCATGTAGGCAGCTACAAAGGAGGCCACTATTAACCTCTAAGCCTCATTTCACTGATGAGGGGAAGGGCATCAGCAGTATTTAATTGCAGGCAAAAAACAGAGAGGCAGGACACAAGGAAGGGATCTCAAGCACACACGATTCCCCACCCCTGCACCCTTCAAGCCATGAAGACCCCAAAAGCAGGTACCGAGGACATCTCACCACACACACTTCACTCCCCCACAGATGTGCCAGGGAGTCACTGCTAGTCCTCAAAGGGCATGATGGAGTCTCTTCCTACAGCAGCCAGTACATGGACACCCAACACAGGGACCACCTCCACATGGAAATGGAGACAGGAGCATGAGGGGCCATCAGTGTGGGTGTGTATGGCAGAGCTGAAATGGGGATGGGGGGAAACAGCAGCAAAAGCCAATGAGCTCCCTGCTGCAAGGAGGCACCCAAGGCAGCATGCTGAGGTCTCCATCAGCTGTGAATAAGGGCTGTGCAAAGCTGTCTGAGATGCACTGGGATTTTGGAAGATGAGGGAAATGTGACTGCTCTGGTATAGACTGATGTAGGGGAGAGGGAGTCATTCCCAAGCAAGAGAAGAGCCCCACATCTCCGGCTCAGTGCCATAAGGAGCACCGAAAGGCTCCTCCTGGGAGCAGCCCCATCCAGCACACCCAGAGCCTGGGGAGCTGCATGCCAATGCTGTGCCAGCTTTTAAACTCCAGGCAACAACAGGATGAAACAAAAGCAAAACCAAACACCTTTCAAAGTCTCCCTTCCTGGTGGCGTGCACTGTCATGCAATACTTCCAAACCTGTGGTTTATGTGGCTCAGGAGGGCAGTTTCATGCCCTAACTCCTGCATGATGTATTTTACAATTTGTTAAAGAAACTCATCAATTCTCAGCAGTCATTTTTAATGCCCAGAGACTCCGCAAACTCCTGCATTTTGCTGATCCCCCAATTTCAAATCATTTGGAACTGCTGCTACGATTACAGCTCTGCTCCTAACGCTAAGCATTATAGCACACTCCAGACTCCCAGCTTCGCATGCTAGTGTAATAAACAGATTAACTGTGATTTATGAACAATAAGCTCTGGTTATTTGAAAGGAAACATTACCTCCCTAGACCAATTCTGACAACCAGAGATCTCTCATTACACAGACAGCTCTTTCCACATACCTGTAATCATTGGTTTAGAACATCACTATCAACCTGGGAAACGTATCGCCGTAGTTTTCCACTACAAACTTCATGTATCCAAAGCATCTGGCAGGACCCACTGCCAAATGCAGAATACCGGCTTGAATTGACCCTGTGGGACAACTCCTAATTTTAAATACACATCAATAAAATAAATTAAAACAACAAAACAAGAAACTTTCAGAGAGGATAACTGCCACTGTGGAGATAGGTGCATCAGAGAAGGATGCAGCGAGACTTTAGTTAGCAGAGGGCTAATTAGGAACAGGAATTATAAGATGATAGAGATTTATTTGTTGTGCTTATTTACTTGTAAAGTCTAATTAGAGTTTTAAAATTCTCTTCCAAAAATGAATTCATTCTTGAGTCCACTCTCAAATGTCAGCTTAATATTTTACAGACCCACAAGCAGGAGTTCACATTTTCACACACACATTTCACAGCACACCTGCAGCTATTAAGCTGACCACCCCACTCATATCACACTTGACTACTGCTAAGAATCTTTTTTTACATTTATTTAGTTAACCATAATCACTTTTTTCCTGCATAAGCCTGGCTGAGGATCCAAACCTGCACAGGGATTAGAGACCTGAACCCACACACACACATCACAGCTGTGGACCGCTGGTCCCCCAGGGTACATCTCCCCTCCAAGACCTTCCAACTCTCAGCACTTCTCACCTCCACTGCTTAACACATCCAGAAATAGTTATTAACTTTTCAAGCCATAAGCTTCTCCCACATCAGTCCTTCCTCCCTCCCCACGCTATTAGCAGCAGCAGCCTGCAGCACAGTGCAGTGCTAAAGCCCAGCCACCAAGGCTCTTCCTACTGCCATCCCCCTAAAGACCCTCCTGCATTGTCAGACTTAATTGAGTCAGAGGCACTAGAGTATTAAACTATTCCAAATGATAAGACACAAGATCTGCTCAGCAGTGGTGGTATCTCTAGACCCTTCTCGGTGATTAAGGTGCAATAGCTCCCACCACACAGCCCATCTCACCTAATTGATGCCATACACTGGATTTACCAGTGCAAGGCATAATTAGTAAAGATAAGGTTTTATATACTTAAACCTCTTAATAGAATAAAAGAAATCTAAAGTCCCTCACCTTGACTCTAAAGTAGTAACAGCAGCTCCTGAAAAATGAAAAGCTTTGAAGGATTCAGAATAAGAAACTTGCTGATCTTTTATCTTACAGACTTCAACAAGAATCAGGTTCTTCAAAGAAAACCCAATAAAGCCCAGACATTTTCATCATAACAAAATAAATAATTCAGTCATACTTTAGAGGACTCCAGCATTAGGATTGGCTACTTGATATATTTGTGGCTTAGGTGCCTCTAAACTGATTAAAGATAACCTGATAGAAGCTTGCAATGTCAAAACTGCCTTCTCTGCTGACAGATATGAATGGATAGTGTAAATAACCAAAAAGGCTGCATTTATGCCTAACAGAGGATTTACAGCCTTCAGAGCTGCCTGGTAGAACTAAGTTACAGCTCTGCCTTTATCCTACCGCAGCACGCACAGGGAGATGAATCAACATCCTCCTCACTCCACCTGCTCTGCCAGAACCACCAAGGGCTCAGCTCCGGGAAGGGGAAAAAAAGGGATTCTCCCATGAATAAGAGAACACCATACACGTACAGGCAGGATTATCCATATTGATTTATCACGGTCTTCCTAGAAACTACTCAAACACACATCCCAAAAGCCCCTCAAATCTCCGTAGCACCTGCAAGCTCCCCTTCAGTACCCAACAGAGCTCCTTTTGTCTTCTAGCTGCCATTTACAGAAGGTTAAACACTATTGCTTTTGAGAGGGAACAGAGCAGGTCTTAATTTAAGCCTACAGGCTTTCACCAAGGGGGATTCCACTGCAGCAGTCTGCTAAATTTTTCCAGTTTGGGTAACTGCACTTCTGCCTTCCCAGCATCCCCCACATTTCCAACCGCATCCCAGAAGCTCTGCAGCCCACAGGAGCTACTCAGGAATTAGGTGGAAGCAAGCCCTGCACCTACACAAGTGGCAAGGTGGCTGGATTCAGGGTCAGAAACAGGCATTTGGTGTATCTTGAGATTTACCCCACTGCTACCCTGCTGGCTCCACCATCACTGCCAGGAGATCGCAGAGCAGCCACCGATGTGCTCCCACAGCTTGGTGTTTGCACCACGCCAGGAGAGGCCACGCCAGGATTCAGCCAGCAACAACAGCAGAGGCTGCAGAAGGGCAACACAAGATCCTGCTGATAGCTTATTTGAGCCATCACTTAAAATAATGAAAGCAACTTTCTCCAGGACACACTGCATCACCCCTGTAGGAGCCACCCCTGGTAGTCAGCTTTCCCATTCCTGTGCTTCACGCTTGCTGGAGGGGGGAGATTACCAGCAAGTCCTACACAAAGCAGCAGGTACAGATGCTTGTCTTCCCTTGGAGGATCTTTCTGTGCTTAATTGTCTTTCCACTTTTTAAAAAGTACCCTTTTCCTTCGACAAAGAACTAGGAGTGTACCATGAAAGCTGCATCCGAGCAGCTGCTAAAGCTTTAATTTTCTGTTATCCATAGTGCAACACAGCCAATATGCAGGACAAGAAATTAAGTGATCAGTCAGAAGCAAATTCCCAAACCTGGGAAGCAGGCAACAGAAGACTGATGAACGTGCACACAATCCAACCCCAGGGAACAGAGCTCTTTAGTGGTGGGGAATGAGGAAAAAAAACCACCACAAACAAAAAACCCCCAAAAAAACCAGAAAAGATGACTGGTATTTTCCTGTTAAAATTTACCTTTCACAAAGCTGAGATATTCAGATATAATATTTAGGAAATCAGTAGGGTTTGCTGATGTGTTTTTTCTATTGTTTTAATAAGTGATGGCAGGGCCATAACCCCCCCCCAAAAAAAAGCCAAGATCTAAGGTCAGGAGAAAGAGAGGGGAGAAAGCAAACTGCAGGCAGGGCTCCTGCTGTTTGCCACAGCAGGTTCATTGCTCTAACTCACCGGTTTGGATAACAACCCCAGAACAGTACTAAACATCACCTGCAAAAAGACACATCAGCAAGTTTGAAGCGATGTGGCTCAGCCCAGCTTCACACTATACAATGGAGCTGCTGCCAGCTGAGAACCTGAACTGGGAGGTGCACACATGGGCAGATACCAGCACAGACAGAGCACATGAAAATGAAAAAACTTCCCCCCAAAGAAATTCTAGAGTAAGATTTAACTGCAGTCAAGGCAGCTATTGTCCATTTTAACACTGCCAAACACAACGAGTTTCCAAAGGATTAAATCACTACTTAAATCATCTTCATAATTTAAAAAAAATGCCTGTAAGATAAGACCAGGAGCTAATTGTACCATTTAAATTTACTGAAGGAAGGATTTTTTTTGGTTGGGATTTTTCCTTCTTAACCGCAATAAAGAAAAAGCCCAAGGGTCTAAAATTAATAATCTAATAAACTTTGCTAAGTGAACATTGTAACAGATAGGCCTGGATGAGATTTTCTGTAAATGCCAGAAAATTTCCCTTGATCTTAATCAGCAGAGACACTGCTCTAGCTTCAGCAGGAAGAAATTAAATTTGGTGCAAAATAATAACATCTGGGTGAGATTTTGTTTGTCAAACCAGCAGTCCCTTTAGATACCAGGCTAAGAATATTAAAATTAACTCTGAAGGGTTTCACGTGTGTGTTTCCATACCAATATATTACCCCCACTCTAGAGAGCAGTGCAATTACCCATCTTCAGTGCAGGATCCTCAGCAGACACTGGGGTCCAACCCGATGCAAGACACACACCAAGAGCTTTCTCCCCCACCAGAGCATGCCTGTGAGAGCTGGAGTTGCTCTGAGTTATCCTGCTCCTACAGTCCCAATTCTTGAAGCCACGGGGCATCTGTCCCCAGCTTCCAGCAGAGCCACCACCCAGGAGCAGGACCTGCAGGAGATGCTCAGGGACCACGGGGGCTCCGACAGCGGTCACGAGTGCCTCTTCCCTGACCACTCCAGCATCCCCCTGTAGCTGAACACAGCCTGCACAGCCCCAGGCACACCCCTGTGGTGGGCATCCTGCACTCCCCAGCTGTGCCAGGGCAGCAGCAAGCTTTCTGCAACCAGCTGCCATAGCACACACCTTGGCAACATGGGAGGGAGCAAGCAGCACACTGGTGGGGTTTGATTTGAGACATCACACCCCAGCACCAGCTCCTTTAGTGATGTTTTGAGACAAGAGCCTGTCCCCTACCGCGAGCAGTGCCAAGACGCAAGAAATCAGACTGCTGTATGTTGAGTCCAAGCACAAATTAACAGAGCTGTGACAGCCTCTGGCACTGCAGTCATCAAAATACTTTTAAACAAGAAGCAAAAGATCCACCTGTTAATAAAAGAGTTCTTCTCCAGACTTTGAGACTAAACTTAAAGAGAACAAAAGTCCATAATTTTCAAAGTCTAATGAATTACCCTTCCAAGCCCAAAACACTTTATATGAGGTGATTAAAGTGAGCTCATCAATGGTTCCAGCCAGAAATTCCTCTTCTATAATGGAAATGCAAAAGATTTTATAAATTAGTCATCTTTTTTATAAGCAGAAGTGGTCAGGAGTTATTCCCTTTATTAAATGCTTTTTATGTATTAAATAGTTTTCTTCCCCCCCACCAAGAAGAATGGCAATTCAGCATACCAAGGATTTTCAGGGTCACATAAGATTCAAAACCTCTGCACAGGGAAAGAGCTCTCATGGCCAGTTAAAAAAAAATGAAAAAAATAATCAGAGCAAGTGATTTAACTCCGTCCAGAAGAGGCAGAAAGTTCCAAGCTAGAGCACCCGACTCTGCCATCGCTATATACAACCTGTAGTAAGACAGTGTCTTTCCTACACACAGTAAAAACTCTAATGTTACAATGTTTTTGTCAAATGGCAGGGGAGGAGGTAGGCACTTTGTGTTCCAGCCAAGTTATCCACCATCTCTGAAGCTAGCCCACATTTCCAATGCCTAGGAAAAAATTCTCATTAGTTTTACTCCATTTTGTCTAGCAGAATTGGATCTTAATGGTCGCTGCATTAAGAAGCATTGGGAAAAAAATTGCTGTTACCTCCTCAGCAACTTACTTGATCTTACATTAATAAAAACAACACATTAGGCTTCATGAGTCAGTTGTGGACTGGAACAGAACTTTGCCATGATCCCACAGGCTTCAGCAGGCTTTGGGTCTTGCTGTTAGCGAGGCATGAACAAAAATAAATCAATTATTCTGAAAAATTATCAGCATGAAGGAAAAAAATACCTGATTGCTCATGCCTTCTTTTTTAAATATAGGCAAAAATGCCATTAATACAGAACAACGGAACCTCAACAGGAGAGCACTCAACAAACAAGCAATCATTTCACCGCACATTAACCATGGATGGAATAAGTTTTGCTTGCATAAAGGCCCTAAAAAAATATTGCAGATTTAAATGACACAAACTGGTGCGTATCCACAGCAGAAAATATTTATCAAAGGCCAGTTTTGCTAAATACAGAATACATCACATTATTATTAGAAAAAGAAGAGAGCTGCCACCATACAGCACTCAAATACCCCATGGTGAGCACCAGGGACCATGCTTGTGAACAAGGCAGCCTTTACCTACCTTCACATGGAATAACAGACTTTGTTTTGCAGTGGATAACAATAATTAACACACGTTTTAGTCAGATGCTTACCAAGCATTACACAGGGTTTGCGACCAGATCACATTGCTGCAGTAAGGTTTTTGGAACTGGGAGAATCACACAAGATGATATTTCCACAAATAGTTGAATTCTTGGAGAAGTGGATTTTTCATTTATTTTTAAATTTGCACTTGAAGAGGTTTAGTCTTTAAATTCACAGTTGCTGCTTCAGCTACAGGAATATTTAGGACAACCCCTGCAGAGCAGCCATGTACCAAGCCAGGTGTATTATTCTTCATAAATAAGCATATATAATATATACAAACATATGACAACAAGTGAACAGAAAGCTTCCAGCCACCTGCACTTCTGATTGCCAGGTGCTGAGGAAGAGAAGCAAAAGTGCCTGGACCTCCCCCGGTGCTCACCTTGGAAGACAGCAGCATTCTGGATGACGAGGAACTTCAGTTCCATGCTGGCAGACTGCAGGAGCTGCTCCATGTTCAGGCGGGCTGTTGCCTGGTACTTCTCCTCCATCTTCCTTGAGCAGCACGTGGAACCCTTCGGAATACATACTTGCAGATCAGACCCTGGAGAGAGATGCAAGAAGGGCAGAAAATTTGCATTAGGAGGTGGAATTGCTGGGAGTGAAGAGGAAACCAATTCCAGACATTCATATCACTGCAATTACTGTTTGGGCAAATTGATGATTTTTCTAGAATTTGTCCCAAGCCAGCAGCTTGGCCGAAGGAGAAGAGTGATAAGGCAGAGCCAGGATTGCTGAGGAATAGCCCCCAGGAGCTTGCTATGCCTGTGCCTGTCAGCATGCTGCTTGCTTCAACTCTCACACACTCCATCCACTGCTGTGCTGGTGCCGAGCAGAGCCATACAGAGCATCACCCTGCCGGGTCCTGCATGCCGACCAGCACACTGGTAAGGAGCTGCGGGCAGCCAGAGGAGATGGAGTGGGAGAGGGGAAAAAGAGCCAGGATTTGAAGCTGTGGATTTACAGTGAACGGAGCAATGGATGTAGTTCAGCACACAGGATATGCCTGTAATTTGCATAAAGACTTAAAACAAATAACAACCATGTTAGTTGCCTGCAATCTCCATCCTTTTGCATCCACAGCAATAACAGTAACAACAGGAGGGCAGAACAATAACAATTTACTATTTTGTTTTAGTGCAGACTTCTAAATTGTACAAGTCTCCCGAGTCCTCCCACCAATTTTACCATTCCACCCTTCCTCCAAAGGTCCATCACTTCACTTGTGCAAGTCCCACTGCAGAGGGACAGATCCTGAAGCATGAACCGAGCACTGCAAAAGGCAAGTAAGTGCCTTCCAGCAGCAGCATGGGCAGCACCTCCACCCATTCACCAGAGGAACATCACTTGCTCTGGCATCTCAAGCTGTACAGTGATGCTAAACTTTAGTTTTTGACATTCCCAAAGCTTACTCCTGGAGGCAGTAGACAATTTTAGGAAATTGATAGCTAAAAAGTGATAAATAGAATCTAGAAAAAAAAAATAATCTTTTGGGTTCAGACAACAGGAGAAAACAGAACAGAAGCTCTAGAAATAGCAGCAACAAAGAGTCTCATTCTTGATCAACTTTCAATAGCAAACTGTGGCCCCACAAACACACAGAGCAACAAGCTCATATCAAAGCAAATAGCCTTTATCACGCAAAACACACCTAATCTGATGCTGCAGTTAGAAAGAGCAGCAAAGCAGTTACTCCTAGAGTAAGCCACAGCTCCATTAAAAAAGGCTATCCAGGGCCAGAGAGCAGTGAGAACCTGCCAGTTCAGTGCCTGCCACCCAAACAGCACCGTGCCCAGAGCAGGAGGCCCAGCACTGCCCAGAGCTGGGATTAGGAAGCAGTCCCCAAACCAGCAACCAATAGCCCAGGCAGAGTGAAGGCTCCACACACCCCTCAGCCCTCTCTCCGTCTTCCCATTTGCCGTAGAGGGTTTTGCCCCTCAATAAAAGCAAGTTTGGTAATTTACATCTTTGCTCTGGAAGGATTACGCATCCTTCCAGGTTCCCTTCTTCTCTCCTTCTCAAGAGCCTTTTACCACATCCACTCACTAATTACCAGAAAGTGTCAAAAGTCACTTTCATAAGTGTACTCTAGAAGAACAGGATTAATATTAATGTCAGTTCAATCGTTACCTCCTGAAGCAGAGTCATGCACACTGCTGAGGAAAAACCAGCTGTCAGCGCTTGGGAGCAGCGACAGCAGAACCCCCCCCTCCCTGCAGCCCCATCCCCTCCCCTGGCACAGCCTGGGAAAAACAACACAACACACTTCATCTACAACATGCTTTTCTTAGAATCATAGAATCATTAAGGTTGGAAGAGACCTTCAAGATCCAATGCAAGTCCTGCCATTGCTGCAGAACAATGAATGGTGAAGGGAGAGAAAGAAGCCCTGTCCAAGGCTGGACCCACAACACCATCCTGGCTCCATCTGTACCCACTGCCTCAGTTTCCCCTCTGCAAAGCAGGATGTGCAGCGCAAATTCCTTCATCAAGCCCTCCGACAACGAGCCAGCACCACTGACATCTAAAGATCTCAGCAGTTCATGAACTCATCCACTCCAACAGGTATTTCACGCATCAAAAACATGAAACCACATGACAGCAAGACCCTGCATTACTGAGAGAATGAGCAGTTATATAACAGCAAGTGAAAGAGGCTTTTTTACAGTCAAATCTAAATCAACTTACACTGCAAAAAGGCTTAGCATGGTCCCTTTAACACCACAATACGGCCATAAATTTCTTATTAATACAAATCTTATTTCCTCCTACATTTATCATATTAGGACACGATTCAAATTTTTTTTTAAAAAGCCTTCCACGATTAATGGGAATACCAATATAGAAAATCTGAGAGTTGGCAATTAAGAGATCTGTGTAAGTTAAAGCCAGGGATAGGGAGCAGCAAGGTCATCTACTCACATCCCATCCTTCTTTTTAGCAATTAAGCCAATTTCTCCTCCTAAATGGATTTTTATTTTTGTGAAGTAAAAAGACAGACACATGCTGTAGCAGAGCAATCGCGGAGGAGGAGGAAAAAGCCTGTGAATTAACTCTGACAGCTTAAAACATTTTACAGAGATAGCCAACTAACACCAGTGACCAGAAACGTCATGGTAAATGCAACAGGTCAATACAGGCAGGACAGGCTCTTATCAGCTGCCAGGGACAAGGTCCTTCTTGACACAGAGCATTGCCACAGAGGGTGAGGAAACGGGGGCCTGGCTCCCACCTACCAGTTATTTACCTATACGGCTTTCCCAGATGGCAAGCAGACCCAAAGAGTCCCATCTGTAAGTCCTAATGGTAACAAAAGGAGGTTTTGATGCCCACTCCCCCAGGAGCCACTTACCCATCCCACTGATCCCAACAGACACCAAGGAAACAGGGATAGTGCTTTTTGACCTACAAATACATTTGGCGTTTTTTCGTGCTGTTGCTTGGAGGACCCTCTTCTGCACTCACCAGATCCTGCCCCCCAAGTGCTAGGAGTTGTGCAAACCATGCATGTTCCAGGAGCATGGTGGATATGGAGACACAAACGCCTGGAAACACTGCAAGCCTATGGACCAGACACTAGCACAAATGAAACTACCACATGTTTCTGGCTCCATAAATGCATTGGGAAAGGTCCTGTGAGTCATCAAATCCTATCCCCTGCCTCCCAGTCCACCCCCTCTAAGCATTTGATCTAACACAAACACCTCCAGTGAGAGCTCCAACTTGCAAGATAGCAAAGCCCGTTCCACTGCCTAATGGCCCTTACTGTTAAGGCTGTTTTTATCTCCCAGCCTACACACCCCCCTTTTTCTTAAAGTTTCAAGCCATTACACCCCATAATGCCAGCCTTGGCCCTGGCAAACAACCTCCTCCTTTTGCTATAGATCATTACAAATTCATTTTCGGAAAGAAAGTGTCCCACAAATTACTCCATCATTTTTATTAAATTGCATTTGGATGCTCACACACCAATCTTTGCAGGATTAGTGATACCACTGCGATGTTAAGCATGGGAACTCCGGCACCCAACTCCCATGGGTGAGGAGGAGCTGGATGCGGCCCCTTCCAGAGCACCCTCAGAGCTCTGGGCCATTTATGCCATCTTGGGGAACAGCAGTGTAAATGCTCCAGCAATTCTGCATATGTTCCTAACTGACAGAACTAATCTCTACAGCTGCAGTAACTTCAGCAGCACCCTGCCTCTTCCTCCTTCTTTTGACACAGGGAATTTTTACTGAAGACTGGGAAGCAGTGAATTTAAAGCATTAAGTTTGACTTTGATGTACAATTATTCCCACAGAATAGGGGGTTAGTACAGCAGAAGTGAAAATAATTTTGGTTGATTAAATGTCAAAAAAAAACCCTTGAGATCATCTGCAGGCAATTGTGAACTCCTTTGTGAGGCTGAAGGACTGCATTTTGATTTTTAAGCATCCCAGGATAGCTCCAACCCTGTCATCAGATACAGGCAGACAAGCCATGCACACCAGCCTGCCCACCCAGATCCAACAGCACCTTAAAACAGATTAACATTCCCCCCAGATTTACCCCAGGCATTGCCAAAAGAAGAACCTGCCCCTGGTTAATGTTATGTTACTGCAGCCTCCTCCCCACGCGATGGGGAGGGCTCTGCTACCCCACCCCATGATACCCTTTACCTTCTGCAGTCTGGAAATGTCAGGAGGTTTCATCCTCCCCTCTTAGCTCACCAGTTTGTTATATTATACCCATAAGAAAGCTGCTGCTTTGTGTTAATTTTCTTTCTCTAATTGTCTTGCAGTCAGCATCATGCTTTAAACAGATAAAAGCAGTGATTCAACCTTTAAATGCAGTAGATTTTCCCCCAGCTATTTCAATACTTTTTTTTATTAAAAATCTTAAATTATGTGACTAGGGGGTCATGCATCTGTCACCAGCTTTTAACGCTCAGCGTTTGAAGGAAAAAGAAAATGTGACTGTTCAAAACCCACATTAAGTGCTGATGTTTTTAAAACCTAATTAGAGATATAAATTATAAACCAACCTCGTTCAATAGGTGATTAAAGTTGGAACACTATGGGTACTACATGGGATATTTATTACTGCTTAATTTATCCTTTATTTTCTATTCCATCTTCTGTTTCACAAGGCCATGGGCTCTGGATTCCTCCCCAAGTCTCACAATGTTGGCCAGATGATTGCCACGCAAATGTAATGCTCTGTTACACTGCATCTTTTAAAAGAAGTAGTTATAGAGAAAATAGAGAGGTTTTAGAGAGTGAGGGTTTCCTCCTAACAAATGTATCAACAGCGCTGTCATCAAAAATATGGAGTTAATTTGTGGGCACCCACTCACCATACATGTTTGCTACAGTCACACACACACCCTACAGCCATTCCAAAGACTGGGAAGAACACCATTCAGGATGTTGTTAAAATTAACCCTTGGAAAAAAAAATAAAATTAATGATCTCACCATAAAACCACTGCCTGGGGAGGTTACTAAATTTTAGGGTTCTGTTCCTGCTCGCTTAACTATCAAGAGAGGCCTGAAATAATTAAGAACAGAAAACTCAATTATCTAGTAAACTAAGATCTTAAACCACCATGCTAAGCTAAATGGAAAGGTTGCACAGGGAGGAGTATCATTAGTCCCACTCAGAAAAAAACAGAATAAAATAGCAGGAGTACAAAGGGAGCCAGCTCACAAGCAAAGGTGCCTTGAGCCCAGCAGAAGAGTTGGGATTTTCAGTTTTTAAATTGTACATTGGCACACACCGGCTGCCAAAATGAAGAAAGGAGAGAAGGAAGCTTGACATGCTCAGCTGGGGAGTTGTAAAGATTCCCACCTCAACTCCAAAAGCTTAATTAACCTTAAAAGGTTAATCTCTTCTATTTTTTTAGTTTTTAATTATATTTGCTTCCATCAAAGAGAATTAACAAAAAGCTGGAAACTGCACTCTGCTGTGGGAGGAGAAAACCAGACCCACTGGCAGATAATTCTGCTGAAATAACTATTCCTCAGCTTTCATACAGCCCAAGGCAGAGACATCCATCCCTCTCACCATCTCGGGCAAGGCAACAACTCACCCTTCCCTTCTTCCCACACGCACCAGCCCAATTATCCGGGGTGTCACCACAAACACAAAGAAATCTGAATGGCAAAGAGGAGAGAAAAACAGACCTGGGAAAATGGAAATTCAAGTCACTGTTTATACATGAGGAATTATGCAGAGAGAAGACAAAAGGAAGAAAACCAAGACAGGCAGTGTAAGAAAAGGAGAGTTATTAATGAATGTGAAGTTACCCCAGCACAGAACCACAGGCTGGCTCATGAGCTGGCATCAAGCCTCAGCTTCAGAAAAGACTACAAAAATCATTCTCCCATCACCCTGCCTTCGATCCTGTCCAGAACAAGGCCTCTCATCTAGCCCAAGTGGAGCTGTTGGCATGAATTACGTCCTCCCAGCCCTCTGAACAGTCAGCTGCAGCTGGCAGTAGTTAGGTCATGATGCTCCCCACCTCCAAGCATGTCAACGCATGCTCTGGACTGCAAAAACCTGGTCCCCAGGCTGCAGGACCAGAGGAGACCAAGCTTCTGCTCACTGCCTGATGCATGCCTTCAGCTAGAATTACTCCTGGAACATTAATACTGCTCATGAAACAGCATGACACTTCCCCTTCATATTGATCAGAATCGCCTTTTTCTTTCTTTTTTTTTCTTTTTAATTAAAATATCAGCCTGGTGTGGCTGGGCTCCTCTGTGGGGAGCACTGTGCCCGTGTCCCCCCACCCCATGCACCGCAGATCCATTAAAATGGAGCCATGGGACATTTCTCCTGCATGTGTTGCAACTCAGCAGCATTTCCTCTACTTATGCCTTCAGCCACAACCGCTCATAATGCAAAATGTGGCTTCCAGAATTCATTGTTTGTGTCAAAAAACCCTCCACATTTAAAATCAGTTCTTTAAACCCTCAGTTTCCCCAGAGTGAGATGATCTATAGGCAAAGGTTCTCAGAATTGATTCCACTGTGATTTGTGGCTGGGAACTCCAAAACTTTTTTTTTTAATTGACAGATGTATGAAAGGAAGAAAAGCAATAAACAGAAGCCTGGAAAATGGTCCTTGAGTGATGTTCCCCTATTACAGAGATTTATGCAGCTGCTACTAGGGGAAGCGAGAGCTCTGAAGTGTGATTACCACGCAGAACCATGTAAGATGGGCCAGATCCAAGGTATAAGCAAACAGTCATTGCTTTAATTATGATCAAGTTTATGTACTTAGGCAAATGTAAAATCCACTTTCGATTTGATATGTGGGAACTTATCATCATAACAAGCTGGAAGCATTCACTTGAAACATCAGCCCTGTTACAAGATATCGACCCAGCTACCCACAGGCACTGCAGAGAGGCAAAGGGCTCCTTACTCCTCCTGAATGTCAGGGATGCAGCTGGGGCTCCCAGGGAGTAAGAGCACAACTGAGCAGCTTCAGCAACGTAAACCCTGCTGGGAAAGGAAAATTCCCCAGCAAAGGCACTTGCTGCAATCACAACCCGGGTGGCACTGCACTGCCTGCAGCTGGGACAGAGGATACCACCAGTTTCTGAAGAGAGGACCAACCACGGTGCAGCATGAAGGCCCCAGCAGCCCCTCAACACTCACAGCACAGCCTGGGGACCCGCCAGGAGCACTCCAGTACCTGCCCCTCCAGCACCTCTCCCTGTAAAAACACACTCCAAGAAAGCTACCCAGGGATCAAACCAAACACTTCACCGACTTTCACAGAAGCAAGGAAGACATTTCTTTGATTACAAACAACAGAATTTGTCATTGTAGTGGTGATAAGAGCAGCTCTTCCCCCTCCCTGCAACTGTCCATGCAAACATTTCATCACAAGGTACTCCCAGCACTACCTCCATACTGACCAGGAGACCAACGCTCTGCAGGATGGAGAGAGGGGAGAAGCTGCTCCTGCAACTACTCTGAAGGGAGCATTAAGAGTCAAAAGTCACATGGGAAGGAGATGTAATGATAGGAAGGGACACGGGAGGTACTATCCCACCAGGACTTACTTCTAAACCCTCCCACTAGATCACAGCTGTTGGTAAACTGAGGCATTGCTACAGTCCTACAGACCAAAGGATTTGTATTTTGCACCAGCAAACCCCCCCTGCAGTCCCAGCCCAAGGCACTCCGCTTCTCCCCTTTCCTCCTGCTCTGCAGCAGATCACTGCTGAAGCAACTCCCGTACTTCTGTGTGACACCCAATTCAAGAAGCGTAACTCAGCACATCGTTATTAAAAGCAGCCACTGCTGGCAATGATCTCATTGCACCTCCCCTGTCACGTTTCTCTGTTATCTCTTCCTTTTCATACTTTGATCATAAGCTTCACAGGGCAGGCTGAAAAGCTTCTCCGTGGCGTATTTCACCTAACACAACAGCACCCGAGTTCTCCAGGCAGCTCCAGCACAGCTATCAGAGCCCAACAGTTTGGGGACACACGCTCCAGGCACAGAGCCACCCGTCTGGAGGGGCTGACACTCCCGAGTTACCCAGAACCTGCAAGAGGCCCTTTAAAAGGCAGGGAATCCAATTATTCATTTATATTTTAAAACAGGAATGAAGCACAGGTACTAACAGCAGCCTTGTGGGATGTAGGGGGTGAGGGTTGGTGCGGTACCTGTAACGCTAACTGCACAGCGGAGTAACGCCTCGCCCAGACCCGCAACCGCCCCCCGCCCGGGCCATCGCACCGCGCAGGGTACAGGCACCCCGCCCGTTCCCAGCCCCGCTCTCTGGAGCTGTGGCAGCCCCGGAGCTCAGGCTGGGGCTGTGGGTCTGGGTGCCCCGGGAGCAGCTGCACAGCGCAGGGTTTCCCCGGGGGACGGTGGCGCTCCCCGGCACCCGCTGCGTTCTGGGACGCGGCTCTGGTAGCGCCGGCACGGACGGGTGTGCGGTGCCTCCGCTCGCTGGCGGCGACCCCGCACCGGGTACCCCGCAGAGGCGTGTGAGAACGCCCGGTTCCGCCCTGCCCGACTGCCCGAGCTCGCCTGCGAGCCACCCCGAGGGAAAAGACCCCCGCTGAGCGCAATGCGAGCGACAGGAGACCCGCTCACGCAGGAGGTTTCCATCTCAGCTTTAACCCAGCCACGGGCGCACCCCAAGCGCGGAGCCCGGCGGTACCGAGCGCGGGCAGCCCCGCACCCCGGCCGCCTGGGAAGAGCGGCTCCCCGCGGGCGGCTCCGCAGCGTCCCGCAGCCGCGCACCGGCCCTCCCGCGCCCCC
>VZRW01006919.1:1298764-1319492 GCA_013398125.1 Aegotheles bennettii
GTGCGGGGGTCGCTCCGGTGTCGCTCTTCTGTTCGCGCACACGCGCGCAGCACGGGCACCTCCCGGCCCGCACCGCCCCCGGCCGAGCTGCGCGGGGAGCTGCGTTACGCGCTCCGCCGCCGGCCCCGGCCCCTCCGCACCGAGGGACACAGCGGGACATCACCTGGGGGCTGCGCGGCGGGAGCGGAGCGGGGCGCACCGGAGCCCTGGGTAACGCGGCCTCCCAGGGGTGCCATGGGGTGAGCACTGGACCTGAGGGGGTGCACTGGGAACAGGCAGCCACGCCTGGGCGGGTTGTACTGCTCCATCACGACTCTCTCCACACCAGTTTCCAGCCGGAGCTGTTGGGAACCCATCACTCACTGAGCTGGAGCTCCCACAGGCCTGGCCAGACCCTGTGTCACAGGGACACGGGGACCTCCGCTGCGGCACCGGCTGGGGCCAGAGCAGCCCAACCATTCCCTGCCAGCAAAAAACCCCTAAAAACCAGCAATGCACACTCAGCTGGAAGGGTCCCACTGCTCATGGCTCAGCAAGCAGCTGTGTAAGGCGGGTGAGAGGAGGCTTTATTTAAAAAAGCAAGGGCCACACAGAAAGAATTGCCAAAATAGTGTTTGTCCAGACTGTCTCCTCGCTGGTCACCCCCTGCTTCTGGGGAGAAAAACAAGGGAACAAGTTTAAGCAGAAGAACAGGAAAAAAATCTATTTAAAATTTCCAGTGCAAATATGGGATCAAATTATCCCTAATGGCTCGCTACCGGCTCCTTTTCACTCTGAAATTTTGAAGAGGGATGAAAAATGAAAGTCGGACCTGCGTGTTTGTTCTAAGAAAATGCCTGCCAGGGAGAGATTGTTAAAATATATTATGGATATGAGAGTAATAAGCCGGAATGTGCAACATGTCTCATTGGTTAATGGATTGTTGGAGCCTGTTGCTGTCCGCTGACTGCACTATTTATTATCCCTTTATTGTGTCTCATAAGCACTGCTGACAGAACTCCCATTAACCGGGCAGCAAAAAGTCCCACTTTGCAGGAATTCGGAGGAATCCAGAAATTTCACTTTGCAGGAATTCGGAGGAATCCAGAAATTTCCCTTTGCTCACTGGGGCAGGTGTTCCACAGTGCAAATTTGCCTGATTTCAGCAGAGCGAGGAACGGGCAGGTGCCCAGCGATACAGACCAGGATTCATCCTTTACACATTTTAATTTCTCCCTGTGCCTTGTGTGAAACACCATCACACGTGCTTTGGCCACATCATAGTTAACGTATCCTTTCTGCATCTCAGTGATGGATTTGTTATGGCTGTGCAACAGTTTGGGGTTTGGGTATGGTATTGCTTTAGGTTGGGACTCAATTGGACTGAATTGCAAATTACAGAGGCTGATATTTGAAGCACTCCTTTACACGCACTATTGCAATCTATATTATGTTTATGGTCAGAATTACAGTTGTCTAAAAGGCATTCAAGCCTTCTGTGTTCATCTTCAAACTCGCTGTATTTCATTTAAGCACAGGAGGCTGTTACTGTTCCAGGTAAGTACACAGATATTGTCAAGCATGCCATTAGAGCAACAGATTACATACAGCACCAAATAGGTGGCATTTAGGTATCTCTGCTAAGACAAGGGAGTGCTTTAAGATTTCAAAACAAATTAGAAAATGACATTACTGCTCTTTACTGGATCTGGCTTCACAGTGGGACCTGTCAGTATCTTGACAATGACCCTCTGCAAAGATAAAATTTATTTATCAACAAGGAATTATGTCAGAAGCGAGTTAAAGGCTGTGGAAATGTACAACAAAACCGAGTGGCAGACCTTTCTTTCAGTCAGTATTTTAGGTTATACCCAAAATCCGATGTCAGGAAAAAAAGAGCTCACATTTTAACTGAAGACTTCTCTAACAGAGCAAGTGATTTTCACCCATTTCCCTCAGTTTTCTCTCTGGCATTACTGACTTTCCTTGGGTCACTAAGCCCAAGGACGCAGCTAGATGGAGGTGGGGGTGAATCTCATCTCATCCATGGACCAATATTGTTATGTTCTGTAGCACCCCAAACCCAAAGGACGCTCTCCACCCTGTGCCCGCAGAAGCATTCCCCAGGTGACAACTGCAGTCTCTCTCACCTCCATCAAGACTGCAACAGTCCAAAGAAAGTCTGAAGCTCTTTTCCTGAGCACCGTGTGTCTGTGCAACTTGTCCTTTTAATATGTGAGGGTAGCAAGTGCAGGTTTGTCCTGGAGGAGAAAGCAGACGACTTGCTCCAAGATCAGAGGCAAAGTCACTGGGTTAGTTGTCTGCCAGCAGATGTAGTAAGAGCCAAGTCATTGTCTCATATTCAGGCTGATAATTTCCCTTGTTACAACTGCTCACACCATAAAAATTTCACTTAATCATCTACCTGCCTCAAGCCTGTAAGTAATGAGAGGCAGGATCACGTGTAGCTGATTTTATCAAATGCTCTTATGAAGTTCTCCACTGGGAAAACCCTGAATCAATTAAAACATTAAGGTGAGATGTAGCAGAGAGATTCATGCTCCTCAGTAGACACTCACCAGGTTATCAACACAGTTCACTTACTCTTCCACAGTAGATGGGATGGATGAGCTCCATGGGGACAAGGTCAGCCAAGCCTTGCCTGTTGCAGAGGAAATCACCATGCGGCAGGGGAGAAAAGCAAAAACCTGGAGCATCTGTTGACTCACCTGTGTGTTTTCAGCACATACCTGGCAGCCTACACGGGCATGTTTGGCCTGGCTTTCTCAGCCCTGCTGTGATCCCGTTGTGCTGACCATGGCCCAGCTGCACCACTTGAGATCTCACGTGTCCTGCTGAAACCAAGAGCTGCAGGCAATTACGGCTTCTCCCTTTCAAAATGATCCTTTCCATCTTATTCTGCACCCTGCAGAAGTTGCATTTTCAGGCTTTCATAACCGTTTGTTGAGGAGAAGGGAGAAGCTCTTCACTGTATGACAGTACTCGCAGGTTGCCTGATGGAAAAAAGAAAAGTGCATTTGCCATGGGGCACTGGGAGAAATGATGGATTGCCAGGTAGCAGACATCCCTCCCCTCTTTGGCAGGATATTGTATTCCATGTGCCATACCGGGACGCTGATAGATCCATAAAGCACTAGCCTTTTCCTCACCCCAAAATGCAGCAGCTGATAAATCACTCGCTCTCTGGAGTTTGTTGAGAGGAGATCACACAGCAGAAGCAGCGAAGCCTTCATAGAGATGCATCACTTAAAATCACTGCAGATGCCAACAGAGCTGTACATCAGGAATACCCAAACAAATCACTTTACCTATCAAAAAATGAGATCATTCAGAACTGGAACTTTTTTTGCAGGTATGTACCAGTTTCAGTCAAAATCACATCAGAAATGCCTCCCAGAGCTATGGAAAATCTCTGCACTTCAGTCCTGGGGAGTCCTCCCTTTTTTACAAAGAGTTTGAAAAACCTTTTCTCCCACTATAGGACAGAAAATTTTCAGAAACTGCAGAATATTTCAGAGGACAAAATGCCAGCCAGACCCAAACCTTTCCAAACCAGCCCTTAACTGTGGATAAGACATGAGTTTTGCAGGGAGCAGATAGATTTACAGCTAACTGTCTGGTTACCTAAAGAGTTCTACATCCTTTGTAAAACTGAAAATGCACAGACACAGCAGATGTGGCTCAAAACAGATGTGTTCCACATCTCTGGAGGACCCAAAGCACAGTGTGAAAGGATGAAACACACAGTGTGCCAGAGTTTGGGACATGCTGATCATCGGACACGGCCATCAGGGAGGAAGGATGTTCATAGCACTCCTCATCACTGCCCAAGTTGCAATTCCCATCTCTTCTCCAGCTGACGGTGAGTGGGGCCAAGCACAGGGCTCCCGAGCACCAGAGATTTGCTTGAGACACAGCTCTAAAGAAGGAATCAAAGCAAAAGGGATGGGAGAAAACTATTCACCGTGCACTGCTGCCTCTGCTGGGAGCACAGGGCAGGCATTTCTCAAGCTGATATTTTCATTTATCTTTTCCCAGTGATTAATCAACTGAAGAGACACCATCAGGAGACAGCTCAGAGGGGATCAGCCCAGAGCATTCACCTATGAAAATAAAGCACTGCTGACAATTACCAACCCAGGGCTGTCATGCCACGGGCATCCCACTTGCAGGGGGAGCTGGGAAGTAAAATTACAGGGCACCACTGTGAATGAGCCCTGCACAGAGTGAGCAGACTGACAGCTTTGGAGCAGGCATGGGAGGCACTCTGGATTTAACTCTGGAGAGATGCTGTACCCCTGATTCCCCACACCATCACAGGCTCAATGGCACGGAGAGAGCTCTGCAAGCAGCTAAAGAAACAAGTGATGGGGTGCACAGTGCATGGTCTAAGTAAGGCTGGCTCTTTGCAGACACGGTGTCCCAAGTAAGAGTTGGGTGGCTGCACATGCTGATGAAGTCCCATTGTACGACACGGGGAGCACACGAGGATTGAGATGGGTCTTACAGCGAAACCAACAGAAGTTATATTGAATATATAAATTGCTCCCACTCCAAAGGAGGGCACAATGTATTCATATGCCTTTCCAGGAGTGCTTTTTTCCTGCGCAGTGGCACTGCAGTAAAACCTGATTTATGCCTTATTAAATTATTTTAATGCTTAATATTATATGCAAAAACTCTGTGAAGAGATACAGTCGAGGAATGTTTCTGCAAGGCTCATGCAGAAGCTGTCTCCAATCGCATGGTAATGAGGCTCTTCCAAAGGTATCAGAAGCATTAGACTGCTCCTCAAACAGCACTTTACAGGTAGAGGAGCAGATAGGTGACTTAGTGACAAGTTTTATATCCAATAATTCAAGAAATTTTAGGGATGAAGCATTCCTCTCCCTCACTGACACAGATCAGAAGTCAGTTGCTAGAGCCAGTGAATTTGGAGCAGCCTCAGCGAGTACCAAGCCCCATCAAAGGAGGAGTCCTTGGAACAATGTAAATCAGCATGAAGAGCCTCCATCAATGGCAAGGTGGCTCTGGGGCCAGTGATGGGCTACCACAGTGTTCAGCCACTGATGGACAGCATCTCTCTTACTTGCTGTGTCCCCTTCAGCACCTTTCCCCACCCTTCCCCACCCTCCGTTTTGGGCTTCTCACTCTCTTCTTTCTCATTACAGAATGGCAAGGAGGAAAAACTGCAAAACAAATGAGCTGCTTTTTTTTACAGCTGCTTGCTCTGAGTTACCATCAGACCTGTGGGGCCATTGTGAGTCTCCTCCTGCAGCCAGAGAGGCAGCGTGATGCTCACTGGCTGCACGTTCAGCTCACAGCGGGGCACAGCACCCACCTGCTCCTCTGCTGCAGGCACCTGCTGCTCCCCAGGGTCTCTCATAGCCTGTTTGGGCTTTTACTGATCCAGGTCTCCCCACACACACATCTTGCCTGTGCCAAGTGTGGCTGGCTGCATCCAGAGCCCTCCCCTGTCTGAGAGGTGAGGGTCCCACAAGCCATGCAGACCTGCATCAGCAGCTCCCTCATCTTTTGTCCCTGCTCCAGCCCATCCCATTGGGACACCATGACCTTGCACGAATCTTTTTCCCAGCTGCCTTCATGGCCTGATCCTGCAAGCAGCAGCTACACAAGAAGTCATCTGAGCACTCCTCCTGGCTGGCCAGTCTTGGAGCTCAGCACACATTGGGCTTCTCATTATTAGCAACCTCACTTGCACCTATGAGGACATTAATAGACCTCAGAGGGCTTTGCTATTAAGATTGCATCCTTCTTGCATGAGTCAAAAATATAATTTTTTAAAAAACAGTAATATTTAACACTTGTGCATTTGAAGGCATTTCCCAAACAACAACTAATTATCCTGCTGGACGCTCAGCCAGGTTTGAGGAAATGTCAGCATATCAACAGAAAGGAAGTTTTCTCTCAGAAGGAGCCTCACCAGACACCTGCATTTGTCTCATTTCAAGTCAGAATAATGAACCACCTCACATAAAGAGATTTATTTTGTTTTTAAATGCTAAATCATTCGTGCACACAATGCATAAATGCCTCTCAAACAGCTCCTTGGGGGTTTGGGGTTTTATTTATATTATTATCATTAAACATTAGGCAGAAATTGAGAAGCAGGTAAGTGTGAAGCAGAGCTAGTTACTCCTGACTCCCCCAATCCTTTAAATAAAACTGAACCCACATTTAAGCTATGGATGTCTCAAGCAGAATTTCTTCTCAAATGCAGAAATATCTGTGTGTGTGTGTGTATGTTTCAGGGACAGGATGGAAAATAAAGGAAGAACAAGCTGCTGTGCTCCATCACTGCTCCATTTTGTGACTCTGGTGTAGGGCACTTCAATGGTTTTCCATCAACTCAGGGATTGGTGCAATTAGGTCAAAAGTCCACTTTAATGAAGAAGGAATAAAGCTGTTGACAAATTACTCCAGAGGGCTTGGCCAGCAATGAAGAAAGTAAATAGAAACAAGTCCAAGCTTGTTATTTGTAGTGCTTTGGGGCTGTTAAAATCAGTCTCGTCGTACCTGAGGCACAGGGGGACCCGACTGGACAGTGCTTGGTGCTGGCACTGCCCAAACGCAGGACCCAGAGCCTTGAAACGTGGGGGAGAAGAGCTGCTAGGAGTGAGGCACTGCTCAGTGGGCATCTCCAGAGGAACCCGAGCACGAGTGGAGAAGAGCTGCTAGGAGTCAGGCACTGCTCAGTGGGCATCTCCAGAGGAACCCGAGCACAAGTGGCATTTTAGGACTTCTTTTTCACCTCAAGTCTAAATTCAAGCACTGAGCAATAAAAGTGACCACAATGTATTATTCAATGGGCTGCTTTAGGAGAAACTGAATAATTTAAACAATACATGCTTAAAGCCAAGTGATTTTTCCTCCCTGTGCCCCCCTTTCTCTTGTTTCACCTTCTCTGAGACCAGCAGTAAACTTCCTGCTGATTTCAGGGGAGTGGAGCAAACAGCACCGATGGCCTTTCAGGGATTTGTCCCCATTTGTGATCTGGGCAGGAGTGAGCTGGAAGAATGTAGTGAGAAAGAGGTTTGGATCTACTAGAAACTGCTCTCACAGATGAGAATCACTGAGCGTTATACTGAACTGTCCCAATGCCATCAACATTTAGTACTCACAGGGTGAGTGGGTGGCTTTGGTTTAGCTTTCCCTGGAAAGCAAGACCCCGATTCAGCAAGAAAGTGCATTTAGTTTAAGAGCAAAATACTTCACCATGGCATGGTACAAAGCATTGAACCAACACCAATGCACTCTGGCAGTGCAAGCAGCTTGAAAATACATGAAAGGTTCACTTTGTTCCACAGAGTTTCTGCTGGACAAGGCATTGCTGAGTGCTGTGGGAAAGCAGAGCAATTCTCACTCACAGGACATGGTGCTAAACAGAAATCCTGCCCCAGAGAGGTCCTGGGCCCCACCGCAAGCGCAGCACTAACGCACTGCAAATTGGCCAGCAGCAGCTGATCTTCTGGGACCTGTTCAACAGAATCACTTCACTCCAAACGCCAAAGTAGTTAAAAGTAGGTCTGTATGCAAACCCTTGGCTGAATCCAGGCAGGAGTCTTAGAGTGAAGAACTTGAGTACAAAAGGAGTCACTGGTAGTCTTGTGTAAGGATGTTGAGCGTCAGCCATGAGCTGTTACAAGCAGAGGTGAACATTCCAGTGTTGGGATTTAGAGTGCAGTAGCTCCATCCCAAATGCCTTCAGACCAGCTGACCCTGTGGCTCCTTCATTGCCTTGCTCCCACACCTCTCAATTTGTGCCATAGGGATAATGGTTTTTCTCTGCTTTGCTGGGACAGCAAGGAGATAAATTCATAAGTGTGCTGGAGAGGATCAGCAATTACAGTGCCGAGGTCACCCTCACACCTCCCTCGATGACAGCCCAAATGGACCGTGCAAGAGATGTCCCTGCATCTTCCCTGGATTAGCATCAATTAAATACCACAGAGAAACTGCTTCATTTAGCAACTTCTGACAATTATGGTTGGGTTCACACCTTGGAAAAAGGCTTTGACAGAGCTGCCAGTGGGAAAGCAGCTAATTCCCACTGGCTGCACTCAGTCTGTGGCTGCAGCACCAGAAACCTCTGAGGTCCCGAGAACATGAAGATGTCGTCTTCATTTTCAAATGAATTTTCACATTTATTAGATATTCCTGATAGAAATGTAAGAGGAAGACAGATCCAATTAGTTCACTTAATAGTCTTGCATGATGAGATTGGCCTAACCACCTGAGCGCAGGATTTTGCACAAATGAAAGAGCATTCCCATAAAATTGAAAATGTAATTTAGCAATTTGGAAAGAAAATCGACAATCTTTTGAGAAAACTAATAGCTTTTCACTGTGTAATATAAGCTCACCTATCTAGTATGGAAAAAACATATAAAGCATTAAAGAGACAACCCTACTACTAAATGTAATAATAATAAAACCTCTTCAAATTATTTCTTACTACCCATCTTTGTTAATTTTTGGACTCTCCAGAGATAAGGACTCTCTGACTGATAATCTCAACAAGTCCTCATACAGCTGGAAGCAGCACAGTCCCCCCGAGCTGCCACTCCCAAAAAAGGGAGATTTTCTACTTTATCATTTATAAGGCAACCCCAGAGTCCAGATCATGGCTGGTGTGAACTGGACAAGCTGCAAGTGATTTCATGGCACTGTTGGGCTGAGATGAACTGAGGAGGCTTGTCTCTTTTCTGGAGGTATTTGTAATCACCTGAGGCCTTTTTGAGGGGGGACATTCATTTATAAACTCCAAGATCAGAAGCATGTAGTGGATTGTCTGCTCTCCTACACAGCACAGCTTCAAATTGACTTCTGTTGCATCTGCATCCATATTGGTCTGGAGGCATCTGGATACAATCTGAAGATGTTACAAGGTGGAGTTTGCCTGCCCGCTTCCTTCCCTCCATTGTCCTCCTTCCTCTGCTGCACGTGCCCTGCAAACCAGTGGCTCCAGTTGTGCTTTCCCCACCCCTCTGCACTCAGGGCTTCTCTCCAGAGAGGTGCAGGATGCAAAGAGCAGATCACCTTGGCAGAAAACATTGCCTTTTAGGCTGCCAAGCCACGGGCTGTGCACACCCCACAGCAGCTAAAGCCACCAAACATGGCCTTAACGTCACCTGGATCTTTGTTCCCCCTAAATCCTGAAGCGTGGCAGCTTTGCCATCACTGGGGCCACTCGAAGCCACCCAGCATAGCTTCTCTGTCACCAGCCTGGTGATGCCAGGGGTTGAGCAGTCAGAGCAGGTCAGGGGCTGTATATGAGAAGAAACCCCCTCCGTGCCACCTCCCTGCTGTCACCCCCCCAAATCACTCACTAGCAAATCACTCCTTGGCCAGGCAGCTGGGCAAGACGCTCTGGGAAAGTATTCCACAGCTGAGCAGGGAAGAGCTGGCACCTGATGGGATGGTTTGTATCGGAGTGCGGATGCAGAGCACGCGGTGTGCATATCGACTCAGTGATGCATGGAGATATTTACCTGACCCCTCAGCTGAAAGCAAAGTGCTTCGACAGCCGCCGAGAGCACGGAAAGTGGTTTCAGAGACATAGATAGAGATTGAAATAATGCAAGTGCAAAATTAAAAGTTGTGCCAGTGTTTCTGCATGGGTTTTGGATTACGGTTTGCTGCAGATTAATCACATCTCTGTCCTGTTTGGATCGTCCGCGTCCCCCATCAGCTCTTCCCCAAATGCTGCTTCTGTTCTGCAGGAAACAGAAGTCCAAAAGTTAGTCCCACAATGTGCATAATTACTGATTTCAGATAAAACCTACCCCTCTGGCTGCCCTGCTTGTAAACGTTATAATATCTAGAAAGGGAATTAATTAACCTAGGAGCTCTCTGGTACACACATGAACTCACCGCAGCCCATTTACAAACCTGCTTAGAAACGCTGGCTTAGCAGGAAGGCTATAAATAAAGCTGCAGATGGAATCCTTGAACATTTCAGTGGTAGTTTTGACCAGGAATAACTTGACATTTAATTCTGGGACAATAGTGAAATGTCAACATCTGTTTGGGCAACACAGAATAATGATTAAATTAACACACTTGCAGCTTTTAAGCATGCGGTAGCATAACACCACACCGGCATGTGCTTGGACAACACCATACTGAGCTTCACGGGTTGAGTTAAAGAGAGCAACTGCCTGGGCTGGAGCACAACAGGATCAGCCGGGCTCTGGGCAGCTGTATTTCAAGGATGGAGAGCCTGTAGCTGCAGCCTGCCAGCTCAGGGATTGCCAGATCTGTATCAGCTGGATTGCTACAGTCCATAAATGCATCACTCACAGCCTTTATAGAGGAAGAGTCTGTAACTACCATGGAGACCTCAGAACATCCCTTGCAACTTGCAACAGCTTCCTGTGATACAGCAGAACAAACCAAGGCTAGCTCGGTATTTAATTATAGGTCTGAAGTCTTTTACAAAGGTTTATTCAAGGATTCCACCTTTTGCTTCCTCTGATTACAAAGCAGGTTGGATGTCCTAGCCTTAAACCTGTTGTGATCTTGGTCTGGTGTCTTCAAAGTGAAACACCTCCCCATGTCACAAGGAGAGACAAGGTGAGACCCTGCCAAAGCTGATAGAGCAGCTGGAAAGGAAGAAAAAAAAAAGAAAAAAAAGGTTAAGGGGAGGAATAAACTCGAGTTAGAGGCAGAAATCTTCCAGAGTACCAAATCCTCTGCAGTATTAACAACTATCAAACTTCACTTAACTCTGTCCTCTTAAAATCACTGGAAGCTGTGTTAACTTGCACAGTGCCAGTGGGTAGAAGCCATGAAGTTGGGTGAGAACACAGCAGTAAATCCCCATGGAGCTGGGTGCCAGCACCCTGACACTGCCAAGAGCATCCCTGCTCTGAGGGAAGTGCGAGTGCCAGAGTGAGCAAACACCACCACCCTGCAGCTGCCACAACAGCAGCACGATGAGAAAAGGCATTTATTATGCAGAGCTAATGCCATTAGAGTAAATGGAGTTTGCCCAGGGGAGTAACAAAGCAGGGAGATAGTCACAGCAAACGCTGGAGTGGCTCCCCTGGGCAGGGATGATTATAATGTTCACTACAAGAAGGACATTGAGGTGCTGGAGCGTGTCCAAAGAAGGGCAACGAAGCTGGTGAAGGGTCTAGGGCATGAGTCTTAGGAGAAGCACCTGAGGTTGTTTAGTCTGGAGAAAAGAAGGCTCAGGGGAGACCTTATCAGTTTCAGTAGGGAGACCTACCTGAAAGGAGGTTGCAGCGAGGTGGGTGTTGGTGTCTTCTCCCAAGTAACAAGCAATAGAACAAGAGGAAACGGCCTTAAGTTGTGCCAGGGGAAGGTTTAGATTGGGTATTAGGAAAAATTTCTTCACTGAAAAGGTTTTCAGGCCCTGGCACAGGCTGCCCAGGGAAGCAGTGGAATCACCGTCCCTAGAGGGATTAAAAAGCCATGTAGATGTTGGTGCTGAGGGCCATGGTTTAGTGGTGGACTTGGCAGTGCTGGGTTAACGGTTGGACTTGATTATCTTAGAGGTCTTTTCTAACTAAAACAATTCCATGATTATCAGCTGTGTGAGCTGGAAGGGATTTCTCACTCTGTTTTATTTAGAAACAGCCTGCCCTCCTGTGGCGAATGGAAAACAAAGAGGCTGAACGTTTTTGGACTAAAACCGTACAGCGAATGCACCAGGGCACAGGACCAGGAGCCAGGGGCAGGTGCTCTTCAGAAAAAATCTCCCACCACCCAGTCCCTCACCTCTTGCACACAGCTTTTCCTTGCTCACTCCTGTGCCTATTTCCCACCTGCACAGCACCCACTTCTCTTGCAGGCCTGATAATTCCTAAATAGCCATGGGCAAGTAGTCTGACAGAGCCTGGGGGTGCCCAGCACAGCTTTGGGGCAGCAGCACCCAGTCCCAGCACTGAGCTGTGTCCCCAGACAGCTCAGTCCCCACAGCACCAGCATGGGGGAAGGCTGCACAACGCCCAGGCAATCCTCAGCAAAGACAGAACCTGAAATGAGGAAAAGCCCCATTTGCATTCAGTTTGTGGGCAAAATCATGAGTAGTTCTTGAACAGCTCTGGTAACACTTTCTGTGAGGGTGTAGGCTTGGCTCGGAAAGGAATTGTACCATGTCACACACACACGGGCAGCCTCAGCTTGTGACAGGGGGTAAAATCAACATGATCCAGAATAAGTAAAACCAGACTGAGTAACAAATCCAAGAAAGCCATCTCTTCCCCACCCAACCAACGCTTTTTTAAAATCAGTGACATGAATGAACCTTCCGGACCAGCACTGAGAAAAGCAGTCGTGACACAAGACCAGGCTGTAGTATGGAGGAGCATTATCATAGAATCATTATGGTTGGATGGAACCTCCAGGGTCACCAAGTCCAACCTTTATCCCATCATATTCCTAACCATTAGACCCTGGCCTCAAGTGCCTCATCAACCCGTTTTTTGAACACCCCCAGGGACGGCGACTCCACCACCTCCCTGGGCAGCCCATTCCAGTGCCCAACCACCCTCTCAGTAAAGAACTTCTTCCTAATATCCATTCTGACAGCTGGGACAGTAACTCAATGTGCAGCAGGCGATGCTGCAGGGCCAGCAGCAAGGTGGCTCATAGCCAACACCAGCACGTGGCTGCAGCTCACAGCTCCAACGTGATCCCTCGACAGGCAATCAGGACATATCGCAGCAGCTCCCACCCAGGGCTTGCAGGAACCCAAAACCCAGTGACACAATGTACCTGCACATCACATTTAATGGTCTAATGGTTAGGAATATGATGGGATAAAGGTTGGACTTGATGATCCTGGAGGTCCCTTCCAACCATAATGATTCTACGATCAACAGCCTGCACATCCACGGTGCTGGCTATCCCAGCTTCCAATGGGACACAAGCAAAGAGGGTCTAATCCCGATCACCACCAGCTTCTGAACAGCATGGAGAAAGCAGAATAGGATCCTGGAGCGGGAAGCCGAAGCGAGGCAAATCCTGCCAAACACTGGTGCAAAGTCTCTAAGCCCAGGAACAGCTCCCACAAAGACAGGAGGGTCCCCGAGGTCTTGTGCCATCACTCTGAGCCATGCTAGGGAACAGGCTGGTGCCTAGCAGAGCTCCGTGGGCTGACTCAGAGCCACAGCAGAGGCGTCTTCCCACATTTTCCAGAACCCTTCATTTCCTTGACCGCAGTCAGCACAACCGAGCACGAACAACTCGTCCCCAACTCACTTGTGCAGCATCAAAGCCTCCAGCGCAGCTCTGACTTGTCACAGCCCGTTAGAAAACGAGGGGAATGCAATAAATGGCATTAGTCTAGATGGCGCTCACGTTTTGCTTTGTTTTTTTTTTACAGCCCGAAAAAGCAGCAGTTTCACCCTAGCACCCACTTTGTGCCTCGGTTTCTCACCAGCAGGCAATGCTTGCCGTGGGCACCTCGGGCAGAGAGGCTGCACCAGGATGCTCGCACAGGTCTAAGCCCACATCCAAGGAATTCAGAGACCTGCTAATCCCAGTCTCCCACCAGCAACCCCCCAGCCACCGCAGTGCCAGCATCGCAGCACCAACTGCCCGAGTGAGAAACCACTAAAGGCAGCGCTGCAGCCCTGCCCGCACTCGAGCGGGGGCTCTAATCCACTTTATCTGCTTGTCATCACCTCCTAAAACAAGCCAGGCCCGTGTTTTAGTTGGAGAGCGAGGCGTGACTGGGTAAAAGACATTTTTGGCATATAAAAATAATTCAGAGCAGCACTGTTTGCCACGCTGCTGCCTTGGGGACAGCCCCTCAGCAGACCTGTGGCAACACAACAACCAGAGGCAACGCAATTGTATTTTGCCACATTCACTGCACTAATAAAACTGCACAGGTAGGTGGCAATGGCAAGCAGCGCTCCTTCCCTTGCCTGCTGCTCACACACAAGCTTGGTGGTGGAAGAGCCACGCTCCGCTGCCACAGCCCTAACTTTATTAGCTTTAAATTTATTGTTTTCAAAACTAACCACGGCTTTTACTGCAGACAAAGCATGTGCCATGGAGCCTCCTCAAAACACACCTCACTCCTTTCTGTACTGTATCGTGGTACAGAGAACTAAAAGATTTTTACTCAAACAAGCAAGCTCCATCAATAAACTGCTCTTGGATGGAAGGACAGAGCTCAGCCACAGCTGTAGGGCTGATGGACAGGGTTTTCATCATCATCATGAACATTTTGTTTTAGTAGAAATTGCTCCTTCCCTGAGCAAAGCAATGATTTAGGGTTTTGTATAAGCCATAAATTATTTTCCCACTTTTCTGTATTCTTTTTACCCCATATCAATGCAAATCCAGATTTTTCATCAGTCAAAGCAGAAAGTTTCTGACAATACGTAAGACCCTTTTTAATAAGAGGAAAGAGTGGGTTTAGGGCACAAAGATCTTAATTTTATTTTCATTGCTGCAATGAAGCTCTGAGCAGGCAGCCTGGCCAACAAAGCGTGGTCTTTGAAGTCCCAAGAGATTTGTTAGTTCTTTCAAGTTCTCAATCTGTCCTGCCAGCCATTTGCTATTGCTGCAGGGTATCTGCCGGGCAACCAGGTTTGGTGCCTCCACTACAAGAATGGCACTTTGCACCAAACATCCTGTTTCCATTTGAAAAAACCCAAACAAACAAAAATAAATCACTTTACTCCAGCTCCGTATCACCAGGGTAACAAAATGGTAATCTCCTCTTCTATATGATTTTATTTAAATATATATATATATATAAACAGCATTCGTAATTTCCCCTTTGGTTCAGTGCTGCAATTCCATAAAATCCTTTGGCAAATGAAAGCTGGGGAGGAGACCAAGGATGGATGCAACATGTAATTGCTTTCTCAGCCAGCACATCCAGGTTGAGAGGCAGTTTGGACCTGGACAATACTTGGTTCAGTGACCAATATAAGCAAATTAGAAATACTCACACCTTTCTGTCAGCTGTGATTTAAACCTAGTAACACGTGGAAATGAAACCCAAAAGTTATGGACATGCACTGTAATTATTTTGGACAAAGTAACTCGGGAGCAACCTGAGATGAAGGGCAGTGACACACAGGCTGTGCACTGTGGAAGACGCCAGGTAGAAATGCTTACCTGGGCTTAGTGCACTGGTTTGGACATGAATGTGCTATAAAAAAGACCATCAACAGCAGAAGATACTTTAAAAATAAATGATAGCTCAGAAATGTTATTAATTGTTTTTTAAAGTTTCCTTTAAGAGAAAAGGAACGTACCCGCTGGATGCTCTGCGAGATAAAACACCAATTACAGCTCGGAACAACCACACACGTATTAAATAACAGAAGGTGTTGTGTGGCAGGAAGGAGGCTGAAATAATATGAAATATTCCCACTGCACAAAAAGAGCCTAGGCACTTTGATGTTAGAAGTCCTCTGAAGCTTCCAGAACAAGAGTTGACTCTTCCCACAAGAAGCCCTCATGTCTGCGTGTGCTCATACCTATTTATATATTTCCAGTAAAAAATCACCAGCACCAACTCCTTTCTGATGTCCCACTCCCAGAAACAGCCACTGCAACAGCTCCTGGCACAGCCTCAGCCCCCCAGCACCAATGTGCAACAGCTGCACGGCTGCAACAGTTCTCATAGATTGGAAAAAAACCCTCAAACATCTTGTTTTAAAAGCACAGTGACAGCAGCAGCACACGGGTGGTCAAGGAGACTTCGCCCCTTTCCTATTCTGCTGTAGGAAAGTGTTCATGCAGCAGCCAAACACCCATCCCTGCATGCCCAGTGAGAACCCCCAGGGTTCAGCTCCTCTGAAGGCAGGGTCAGGGCAAGTCAAAAGGTACATCAGAAGAGACAAAAAACCCTTGGATTTCCCCCTTGCAGGGAGGTGGAAACAAACCCCGCAGGTCCCAGAGCACAGCCTGGCTCTGCAGGACAACCCACCACAGAGCTCCACACACCCCACGCCTGCATCCACCTCCATGGGGTTCAGATACCCAGAGCACCCAAACCCACCATTCTTCGGCTGCTTTGCTTTGGGGCTGCGTTTGTTTGGGGGGGAAATTTCTGAGCTATTTTTGTCCTCCTGGGGCTCCACCTGATTATACGGGGCATATAAAATCTCAGAAACCAAGGGCATCTCCCAAAAAACCTCCCCGGGCTGCATTCTGGGCTTAAGAAGAGGCAATTCTGCAGCGCTGCTTATATCAAGACAGATCATTTGTTACTGCAAAAGTCAGGTTCAGCATTTTTAAACCTTTGAAAGCACAAGTCACAACACAGGGACCCAGGCAGTTACAATGGGCTGTAGGTTTGGCACAGCCACAAGCAAGGCTGGGTGGGCCAGGGGTGACCTGATCTGAAAGGGGTTTCTGCCATCCCACCAAGCCAGTGGTTTATCCTCAGGTGTAAGGGAGGAAAAGGGCAGTGGAGCTCCCAGATGAGACAGACACCTCAGTGGGAGATGCACAGGGAATGAGGGTTCAGAGCCAGAATGCTCTGCCACCACTTGAAGCCTCTGCAGCCTCTAATCACACCATACTCCTCCCCATCAGGCTCAGAGACACGCCAAGGTGGTAACAGGAGCACGTTGGACTTCCAAACCCTGCAATGCTGATACCCTGTGAGTGAGCCCGTCCTCACCATTCCACCAGCACCCCAGGTGAAAACAGCACTCAGGCCCTGGAGAGGCACCACCCACCCCACTGTGCTCCAACACCAGAGCCTGTCAGTAAAACCAACTTACTATGTGTGTAGGAAGCACAGACAGGGCACCCGTTTGCAGAAGCTGCTCCCAAGAGAGGAGGATCCTGCTCCCTCCTGATGGCTGAGCCAGTTTAACACGGCAGAACGTTCAGCTTGCTTCCAAATTTCAGCACTTTGAGCAAAGTCAGTAAATTCCACGCAAACCACCCAAACTGCAAACCACAGGCTCATCACTCAGAACAGATTGTGTAGATACTCACCAGAACAGCAAGCGCCTACACTGTTAATAGATAGCTTTCACTCGCAGGATCAGACAACAACAACAATCCCCCTCCCCCAGGTAACTGGAACCCACACATCTACTGCTGAAGCTCTCAGTCACCTGCTCAGCCTGGATGGGATGGTTTTGGGGCGTCCATCTCAAGCTCTGGCCCTACCACAGTGGTCGGAAGCCCTTGCAAGCAGGACATCCTGGGATGACACCAGCACCTTGTACCAAACCCTGGCTGTGCTGAGCACACCTGCCAGTGGCACTGAACCCCCTCCAGCACCTACCCCATCAACACATGCCTGGTTCACCCAAAGAACACCAGGAAGACCCCACGCAAGAGCTGGGTACAGCTCCCATATTAGCAATACAAAGCCAGGCTTGGAGCATCTCCCAAGAGCACATTAATGTGGTAGCAAACTTGGGTTTCGTCCCTGGCGTGACCACAGCCCGACGCCTTCCACTCAGCTGGGGCACGATGCAGTGCAGTAAATCACAATTAGCACATGCTCCAAACCATTTTTCCTCACTGTCAACGAGTGGTGCAGCCAGAAGGGCTCTACGCTTAAGGAACATCTTTGCCTTTTGTTTGCACAGAGGTTTGAAATTGAGATTACAGCTCTCCAAAGCACCAGGAAGATCACAACTTGGTCTCAGATTAGATTCTGGGGTAGAAAAATCATCCAGAGCCACCAGCTGTAGGGAAGTCCTCGCAGGAGCTCTGCAGTTGTGCTGGAACCAAGCAAGGACTGCTCTGCTTGGTGTATTTTCCTCCCTGCTGTGCACAACCACCCCCTGGACAGGGGACAGGATTGCATCAGGGACCTACCATGGTATCAGAGCAGCTACAGTGGCCACCATAAACCACACCAACAAAACGATCCTTTTAGATCTCAAAATATTTTATCTGGAGGAAAGAGGGTGTCGTAAACTCACTGGTGCTGCCCATTTAACTGGACCACATCTATTTGTACCAAGGCAACTGTTCAGGAGCAGGTCTCAGAACAGCCCTGCCACGTAACGTGCATGTAACCACCGTTCTAAGAGGGCAGACTAGAAAAAAAAACCCCAACTGAAGCCCCAGCATCCAAGCAACCCTCTCCCCAAGACTCCAGATGTTCCCCTTTGCAGGCACACCAACCCAAGGAAAAAATAAAACACATTTTGTGCACTACAGCAATGCATCAGGAGTCTCAGCACCACAGCTCTCCCCAAGCCCATCGCTGCTTGCACACCCACAACATACAGCACAGGTTCAGCTCCATCCCTTCCACCAGCACCCAGAGCCCACCTCTCGCTGCCAGTGCTCTCCCAGCAGCAACGCCCAGTAGTGGAGCACAAAATTTCAGGCTGCTGTGTAAAGATTCTGCAGTGGAGCCTCAGCTCCAGCCCCTGCTCCCACAGCAGAGCACGTCACATCATTTTGCAAGCTCCTGAAGCCAGGACAAACCAAGGTCTCCCCGCTCCCATGGGCAGCGGTTCAAGACAAGCTGCAGCTCCACTCCCGACTTCAAGGCTCAGTGAGTCAAAGAGGGAAAAAAAGGGAGCTTGACTATTGCTAAAGGGCGAGGATCGAGCACTATCACTTGAGGAGATCCCTCCCCTCGCTCAGGGGACAAACATCCCCCTTCCCAGAAAAGAGCCTCCTTGAAGTAGCAGCATCAAGAGGACGTTTGTAGCAGATGCACCTTCTCCAAAATCAAGGGGAAGGAGGGTTGCTGGAGGAGGCAGGACAAGGCAGCAAAAAAAAGGGTCTTCTGTATTGTTCTTACTTGTCTACTGCAACCACACTTTAGTGAGACACAATATTAAACACAAGTTTTGTTTTAAAATTTTTATTGTTAAGTCCACCACAGTCATTTACATGTTATTACAGAAGCAAACTTCTGAGATGTCCTTCTCTGCACCACTGCAACTATTCCAAGGGTTTGGTTTTTGGGTTTTTTTCTGTTGTTTTTTGGGTTTTTTTCCTTTTTAAATGTTAGACAAACCTTAGTATCTGGAGAAGTTTTCTTTCTTCCCATCCCTTCAAGCTGTGGAGTCACCAGGAAGCCGTTGCACACATCACTAGACTCTGCTGTGAGAACTGATTACTGACAAAAGCTCTTGTCAGCGATGAAGGTCTTGCGGTTTACAGATGGATACCGTGCAATTTTTCTCCTACTAAACTAATCAAAATTGCATCGTGATCCACCCGACAACAGCAAAACAAAGCTTACCATGCTGGCAAACCCGGGGCAGTGATGCCTGAAGACAAGTCCTCCTTTCCTCCACAGGCCGGGACAAGTGCAATACTCTACATATAGCTACAAGTAATGCAACAAATCCCCACCCATGGAGAAACCAGCGCAAGGCATCTTCAGATCTTCCATAGAAAGAGGAGGTGGGGGGGGGGAAAGCTTCCAAACCCATTATTCACCATAGATTCACCACCACCACAGTCAGTTTTGCATGGATTTGCACAGCAATTTTAGTAAGCTGGGATGCAAACCTGCAAAACTGACTGTAATCAGCACCATCTTCTCCAGAAACTGCCACTAGCTAGGATGCACTTTATCTAGCAGTACTGTAAGTGCCCACATTACAGTAGGTCTAATTCAAAGCTACCTGCACTATGAGCACTTTGATACTGCTAGGACAAAACTACTTCCCAAGCCATCGCCTTCAACGAAAAAACAAACAACAAGGTTTTCACTGAATTTGTGATCGCTGAGCTAAAGCCAGGTGGATGTGGGGTTTTTCAGACGTGCAGGCAGCAGCTTGTGCCAGAAGGAGCATTTAGGGCAGTAGATTCTACGCTACTTCACTAACTGCACTAGATGCACCTTAACACAAGGACCATGTGTAACGTGGCTCTAACGCAGCAGAACAACAATCCTGGGTACGTCCGTGCCCTGCGACCGTCACCGAATCGCCACAGTAATGCCAGAAGTGCTTATACTGCAGTAGATCCTGAACTCTACCTGCACTGTAAGCACTTTTGCACAACTCAAGGCCCATCACCAGAGATAAACTCTTCCACTTCAAAGGTCTCCTCGTTTCCACCGCGGAGGCATCCAGACTGAAGCACAGGAGCCAACAGGACCTGCCAAGAAAGAAGACTTCGTGTTAATGTTGGGTAACACAGGTATGGATTTGCTACTCAGCTTAGCAGAAGTTCTCTTGTTAAAGGATAAGAGGCAGAAATGGGTTCGGAGCTTTGAGCAGGCAGTTTAACTGAGAGTGTACCAAACAAAGAGGAGTTTGCAGCTAATTTTCACTTAAATTAAGGTGAAAATGGCTTCCTCCACAGCTTTTAATGGCAGCTAAAAAGCACTGTAATAGGTATCAAAACATCCCTGTTTCCTGCTCTCTGGGTTGGTGCTACTACAGCACAGAGACATCTTACTTGACCTTTCTCCCGGAGCTTCACCGAGTATCTTGCATCACCCAACCACCAAACGTCCCCCCCGCCAGCAGCGTCAGGAAAGTTCTGACACATGACCCCGCACCCCCCGCACCGAGAACGGAGCGGCTGTGCTCCAGATGATGCCGCTCGCTGCGCAGCGGCACCGGGGCACCGCGTACAAGGGGGGAAAAATAAAAATACATGAAGAGATTTAAATTTCCCTCCGGAGCCACGGTGTCACCGCAGCCCTGCGGGGGTGGGGAGGCTCCTGCGGGGATGCGCGGGGGCAGAGCGGCGGCCGCCGCCCCCCCGGGTGGCTCTCACGGGAGTGGAGCCGCTGCCTGCAGGGGCTCTGTTGGAGGGG
>VZRW01006919.1:1321098-1342799 GCA_013398125.1 Aegotheles bennettii
CCGCTCCCCACGCCATTAGCATAATTAATTGTGTCCTGCAGCTGCAGCCGCAGCTCCCCGGCCAATGGCAGCCACCGCCGCCCCGGCCTCCTCTTCCTCCCGCCCGGGCAGGACGGTGGTGGCCGGGACCTCGGGGAAGGGCTGGGGCGGGCAGCGCATGGCCGGGGGCAGAACAACGGGGGCGTCCCGGCCGCCCCGCGCCTGGCACCGCGCTGGGGGAGCACGGGTGGTGCGGCCGGGGCGGCCCGACCGCTGCCTGAGGGGGCCCGGGCACGGCGGGGCCCCGCTCCCTGCCCCCCGTGGGGGCACAAACCACCACAGCCCCCACGCGCGGGCCCAGCCACGCTGGACCCCCCAGAGCGGCGCTGGGTGCAAACGTGTGGCCGTTTTGAGGCAAAAAGCCCCAAAATGATGATGTGACAGCGGGCCTGGCCCGGCCTAGCTTGGCCTGTGCGGTGGCGGGCCTGGCCCGTGGCCTCACCCTGCTGCTGTTGGCTCCCCCCTTCCACCCTCCATGGCCTCCCTAGACCTGAACCCGCGTGAGGTGCACCCCGAGGGGTCCCGCTGGAGACCGGGCAGCCTTGGGGACCCCCGGCCCTGACGGGTGCCCCGGCAGGGTGGCCGGGCCAGGGGAGCGCAGCCGGCCTGCCTTGGCAGGCAGCCCTCGCAGGAATGCTAAAAATGTGCTAATTGTGCCCTGCCAGCAGCCGCCGTTCCTCAAGGATTAGAAGTAATCATCTTTAAAAAAAAAAAAAGAAAAAGAAAAAAGAGCAAAAAAAAAAGTAAAATTGATCGATAATGAAGAGTTTTGCCTCACTTCCCCCTCGGCCGCTCGGTTCGGTTTGGTGAAAAAATACGAGGTGCCTCATTTAACCCCAATCGGTATCTGAAGTTAGAACAAAAAGGTCCCCATGGAAACCGAGGAGTAATCTATCAGTATTGCGTTCGTTACACCACGAGAAAAGGGGCTTTTGTCCCGCCTGTATTTACAACTGTTTAATTTCTTTTTTAAAATTCTGCAGCCAAGTCCTTTCAGGTCTGAAGGGCGAGTTTTGCCGAGCCTCCCCGCTTCCCTCCCCGCGTGCGTGCGTGCGCGTGTGTGTGTGTGAGGCCTAAAACAAAGCCACCATATCAAAGCACTCCCGGAGCAGGACGGGAGGGCTCTCCGCCGGCAGTCCTGCTTCGGAGCCTGGTTTATTATTTGTTCCAGAAACTGCAATTTGTTTCTTCAATACCGGTGGAAGCGCTTGGCTGGGTTGTTCTCTGCAAACTTTATGTTTCAGGCAGATATCGAAGTCACTGAGTCCTGATTTGGAGCTGCAGGGGGGGTTTGTGTAATGGAGGACGCAGTGAAATTCAACATTCAAATTTTATCCTCATTAGGCAAAGCATCTTTCTGAAGTCCCAAGCTGTAAGTGCTAAAAAGAGAGCAAAATGCTTAACGCTGGAGTCAGTAATTTAGCACGGGTGTGTAAATTTGTTCCTGAAGAAACGGAATAGTGAATTGACACAGTAATGAAAAATACAGAAGTGTCCCAGCAACTCATATAGGTACAGCAGGATAGGAAACATTCCCAGCTAAAAGATTCTTCACATCTAAAACAAACCTTTCTAAAACTGGTAGCAAATAAGCACTGAACGCAACACAGTACTAGAAAACTCCCTTCTTTATATAAGAAAATAATCATATGCTTTGCGTTGATATTTTTGATTATTTAATATGAAAAGTTGTATCATAAGTGTTACTCAAATCTTATCTATCAATAAAGTTATGTGTCCAATCTTATCTATTAATAAAGTTATAAGTGTTAAAGCAGGTTATAAAAGTTAAAGCAGGTTTTACTCAATGCATGCTGCAAATTGATTATCTCTTTTCTGTCAGTTCAGAAATAAATTAGTCTTTCAACAAAGAGAGGCTGAAGGTGGTGAAATAAGTCTACATGAAGTGTGGCACAGATAAGATTAAACAGTATTTTTACATCCTCCTGCTGACCTTTGACTTGTATTTTTGTGTATCTTGGAAAGGAGTCTTGGGGTCTGCAAATACATCAGTTGCTAAAAAAAGCAATCGTCCAAGACGAAAGTGATGGAACATTTCTTTGTGTTTTAAGGGTTATTGCCTAGCTAAGGCATTCATCTGCTGTGGCAGCCAGGCAGAGAGCTGCACGCTGCCTTGATGGCCTTTCCAAACGCACGTGATTTATGGGTTGTAAGGTGGTGCTTGTAGAACACGTTGCTGACTGGGATGCGATTGTGCTCCAGGTTAGGAGGAACATCAGGAAGACTGAGCGAGGGTGCAATCCCTATACAGAGACACAAAATAAAAATACTTTCCCAAAACTACTTTCAGAGTTCATTGTGAAATTATAAAGCTCACTCTTTTCTTACACCAGGTATGCAGAAATCTTGATTTATTTATGTTTTCTAAAATGTAATCGCGTTGAGAAGATAATTCTGTTTCCTTCATTGCACTTCTCTGTGCTGCAGATAATTCTGTTCTATCTCTTCTTGGTTACCGATTCATTCATACTCTAACAACCATGTTCAAGGATTGCCTTGGACTGCCTCCTCCACTTCTGTTTCCTTCAAGAATCAGAACTATTGTCTGACCTTTTTCATGCTGAAGAAAGCACAGTGAATTGTGCTGAACTCTCTGGATGCATAAAAGAAAAGAAATTAAAATCAGAAACGAGGAAGAGGAATGTATCTTTGTGAAACAGAAAATTATTTTTCAAAACAAATTATCCAAAGATGCACATTGGTTGCTGTACGGGGAGATTTCTGTCAGATTGGTAAAATCGAAATAATTTCTCGAAACTCTGGGAATAGTTGAAAGTCTTAAGAAGCTCTTCTACTAAACTTGCAGAAGAGCAGCATGAAATCAGTGTCCAAAAACCTATTTTATAGCCCCATCTGGAGTCTTTCAGACATCATATTTTATACTTTTGGAAGAAAATGTTCAGAAAGATCAGGTCATCTTAAGAAACAAAAAAATGCAAAGGAAGATTTAAGAGAAAATACTTTAATCGTTAACTACAGAGTTATTCTTCTGATCCTACAGAGGCTTCTAACTTTTCCTGTGAATGCTCACATAGTCCCAGCTTTGGCAAATCTTTGCAGGAGTGGAGTTCCTTAAATATCTGTCTTCATTTGTCTGCTGCACACTTTGGATTTTTCATGCAGCCATGGATTACCTGGCATTTGCTGCTAAACTCTCTTTGTTTTAAAGCATTCAGCTGAAAACTATGTAGAATGAAAATTATTTTCTTCTTGTGAGGACAGAATAAAAAAATAATTTGAAATTACAATTCAATTTTTTCTTTAATGTCAATAAAAATTTAACTCAAGATTCGTTTTCTGAAGTCATTGTGTATTTGCACTTCTCTATGAAAAATGACCGATAAGAGGGGTTTTATTACAAAAGATTTCACACTTTTGTCATTGTATTAGTGAAACAGATTTGAAACTGGCGTTCACCTTTTAATTTCAGTGTATTTTACTTTATAAAATTATTTCATATAGAAAAATAAGATACAGATAAGTTATATTACTCTGCATTTTTATTATGTGAAATGTGCTTCTAAGAACACTAAACTCTCCCCTAAATAAGACCAATCTACATGTAAAATGAGAAACAAATGTATACAAATGGCATGGACTTTATGTCTAATTTTAATAATTTTTGTTTCCAATATTGATTGCTGTGATAAATAATGTAACATTTGCTGTGTCTCCGATATGCTGTAAAGGACTGCCACATACTAATGGCTCAAACTTGTGTTTTTAAGAGCTCTTCGACAACTTGTTATAAATATATTTATAAACCAAAATGTAAATGTGAAGAACGAGAGCTTGCTCTCATGTTTATTTTCATAGCTTGGTAGCTGTATAACTATGCTAAATTCTGCATTTAGCTTTCTAATATTTTTCATTTGTTTTGTACTTATTTTCTAGGAGACTGAAATTAAATTTCTGTGCAGCTCTTTTATGCAATTTCTATAGGTCTTGATTCTGTGCATTGCTTCCACTTTCATTAACATCATTGGAAGTTAAATGCACTCATTTCTTTCACAGTACCCAGTTCTTCATCTATTTCTTTCCGGTTTCGGGTGAGTTAAATCCTGAAATCTGGATACAAGTTGTCTAATTGAAAAGGCAGTTACTTGTGTGGCTGAATGACCCGTGTTGTGTTCACAGGATAGGGCCCTATATAATGCTGAACTGCTATATTCTAAATGCTACAGGTATTAACTTGATCAGTAACAGGGTCTGCATTTTTCTCATGTCAAAATCAGTTCTTTGTAGACAGAGATTTGAGTGCATAGCCAAGCTGACCAGGTATTTTCTGCTTCAGATTCTCTAGGTGGGCTGCCTTGTGAAACAAATCCTCAGAAACGCTGAGCATCCTTCTGCCATTTGGTAACACGTTGGATGTAACACGTTGGATGGTAACACGTACCTGCCCAAATTACTCCATTAAAGTCTCTGTGGTTTGAGATTTGCCTTTCCATCAGAAGCTGTTTGTTGTATTACAATTCCTCTGCTTCATTTCAGCCCAAATGTACATAGCCTTCCCACAGATAGGTTTCCAATTTTGCCAAATATCACTAGTGTTTCAATGAGTTTTCTTATTTTTATATAGAACATGACGTTTTAATTCACTCATACATCCCTGCATATTAAACGTGAAGTACAGGTTTCTGTTTTGTAACAGTATACAACTTCCCCTTTTGTAACACTGCTTGGTAGATTTTGTTTCTCCACAGCTGGCCCTCGGGATGTGTTGTGAGCTGCCTGGATTCTGTTTGTGATCCTACAAATGTTTCCTATGCATGCTGGGTACCTGGGACGTGAGCAGCCCCGCTGGTTATCCAACCCCATCCCTGTGTGCAAGGGCAGGGACGCCTTCAGTCCCAGTCCTACACAGACCTTTGTGTGCAGGCTTAACTTCTCCCTCAAGTCAGTGGAACAGAATAAGACTTGTTTAAACTTCTTCCCTGTGTGTAAATTCAAGAATATGCTCCAGTCATTTCTAGATGAGACATCTCCTTCCAAAATATACTTCCCTTACACCATGTGACATTTTAGAAATGAGTCAATAAATTACTTTTTGACTACAGGTTACACATAAAATTCATATATTGTTGAGCTTTGTTACTGCGGGGTGCAGTACAGTATTGCCCATACTCTTCTCTGCGATCTACAGGTATTACCAAGTGTTTGGTGTAAGGACCCGATGAGAAGCCCCAGAGCTTGTCCTTGTGTTTCTGTTGTGTCACATGGTCTATATGTTGCTCTCTGTCCAAATGTTCCTTCTCAGGTAAAGGAACATATTTACCTTTCCCTCGTTGATCAGCTTGATCCATGAACACCTCATGAGGTCCCACCAGCATCCAGAGCATCCCTGAGGCCCTCTTCTTCCGTGAACATCAGATTCTTCTTCAGGAGCACTGATGATCAGTGTATCTTTGAGAGCACCGACTGCACAAGAAGCAGATGTCCCAGGCAGCAATCAGTGTTTGTAGCCATCAGATTCAAAATTCTGTCAGTCAGGGTGAGCTTCTCAGAGCAGGGCGCTGTGAAGTAGTTTTTGCGTCCATTTGGGGGAGGCATTTCATTACGTAGCTTGTCAAAGTTTCCCTTCAGTGATTTCCCTTTCATACACTTGTTCAGGAGCTGGGCAGCACTAGATGTATCTCAGAGAGGCTGCTGCCTCTCGCAACAGCAGTTCTGAGAGTCAGGGAAGAGCTGAGTTTACGGGGTAGTTAAACACGTGGAGACCTCAGGCTGACTAACCGCCAGGATCTCTACTCCATCCTGCAGAGCAGCTCAGGATTAGAAGGGCATAAAACCAGCTTAAACCTGCTATCTGTTCCCAGAGCTGTGGCTAGAGGCATAACACAAAGTCTCACCTCATCCCGAGGCAACATTTTTATTCCAGTGCATGTGTTGTGTGTGCTTCAGGTCCCTGCCAAGAAGATGAGATGCATTAACGGTACTTGAACGCATGTTTGGGTGTGCATGCTTAAAGGATGATCGTGTTATCCCGAGCCCAAAATGTTCTGCTAAAAAAGAAAAACACGACAGGAGGTAAACAAACCTCAGCAGAAGGAAGAAGGTGTAATTTATCTCAGCACAGTGGGGAAATGTGCTTCCTTGGAGTAGGGATGTCCACAGAGCCAGCCCAGCCTGGAAATACGGCTGGGGATGGGTACGGGCTGCAGCTCCCATACAAATACGCAAAGATGGTCTTTTTTGGCAAAAAAATTACTTTCATTTCTAGGAGGGAAGCTCCTCTCTGCATCAGAGTGCAGTAAGCAAATGTCTAACTGAGTAAGGGGGTGGAATTCCCCCTCGGAACCCGTCCCAGCTGCGGGAACCTCCCCGCTGCCCGCGGCAGCCGGTGCGGCTCTGCCCCCAGGCTGCGAGCGGGCTGAAGTACAGCGCTCCGGGAGAGAACGGTCCCCAGACCCGAGTCACATCCACCCGCTGTAACAAGAGAGGGAGAGGGACGCTTGGGGTGAAGCCGGGAGCTGGGAAAACCCCCGCAGCCTGGAAGGCGGGGGCCGAGGGAGCCCAGGTGCCGGGAAGCGGATGGAGCCGTGGGGCGCTGGCGGCTGGGACGGGCAGCGGCGGCGATGGCAGCACCCGGTGGCATCCCGGGATCCGGTGGCAGCATCCGGTGGCAGCCCAGGATCCGGTGGCAACCCAGGATCCGGCACCGCAGCAGAAGCTCCTCTGCATGGCTAATAAGGTTGGCTTCCAGCCACGGGGATGCGCCAGCAGAGGCAGTGCCCTGTGTCCTGCCAGAGCCACCTCCCCTTCGCCTTCCAGCCAGAGGACCAGCTCCTGCCCCGTCAGAATTGCAAAAAAATCACATTTTGCAATGCCCTCCTGGCATGGTCCTTTTCTAGAACTTAAATATTTTAGTTCTGGGAAGACGCTCCCTTCCCCCTCTTTGCATAAATCTGCTCCTACTGTATAAATGAACCTGTCAAGTCTATTTTAAAAACAATGTTTCTGCGGTGTAATTCCATTAACTCAAACAGAACATGGAATTGATGGGGATGAAAGGTGTTTCCTCGTGTAAATCCTGTGTCTAGGACACCAAGTCCTGTGAATGTTTAAGAACGGTTTACCAAGCAGCTCATTACATTAAATTATTTTCGGGTTAAACATGAGCCGTATGCAACCAGCTGAGGCAGATTTGCAGTTTACATCGCAGAGTTGTCAGCTTTGCAAAAATGAGTGAAAACATTCAGATTATCGAGATTCAGCCCTTAAAACCAACTCCTAACATTGTAACTTCAATAACATTCCCCAGTGATTTTTGCAAGGATAAAAGTTAAAATTACAGCCAATGTGTAGAAATTCTTGGAGGCAGTAACTCTTAAGAATTTATACTAAACTGAGCTAATAAATAAGTCATCTAGTATCCCAAGTCTGCCTGTTACATATGCTTTTTCGTTAACTCTTTATGAAAAAATATACATTATTTTCTTTAGATTTTCATGGAAATTATAGGCCAGTTCTGGAGATGCCTAAACATGCAAGTAGATTTATTTATGTGAGTAAAGTTACTTGCGCATGCAAATACTTGCAGGATGATATTTCCAAAAGTATATATCAACTAAAAATACTGATATATATAACTTCCCTTGTTCAATTAATTCTTGCTGGTACTGACTGGTAAAACCATAGCATTTGATAACAAAAATGCCTCTGTGCCATGTAAAATGGTGACAGTATTGTTGAGTTCTGCCTCCTACAGGTCTGAGATAGGAAAAGGTGAGTTAAGTACTACAGGCAGGATTCAATCTAAAAAAAGACATTCTGCAAACAGCTTCATCATCATAGCCACGCTTATTTTTCACAAAATACTACATCCTGATACTTGTATCTATCACAGATACTTTTTCTCCTATGCAATCGTTAGAAGAAATTGAAGAGAATCAAGTCCAAAAAAAGTAATTGAAAAATTAAGTCCTTGTGCAGAATTATAAAACAAAATGCAAAATTTATAGCAAAATGCATTTACTATTGATTTTTTAAAGCTTCAGAATTGATTACTTGAAAAACTTGAGGAAAAGTACAAAAATGCACAAAATATAAGAGCAGACAGCAAGAAATCAGCCAGCATGCTGGGGTTTCTTTTGGATCAGCGTGTGTTCTCATGTAAACAGAAATGCTTAAAAGATAACAGCAGCAATAATTATTAACGCTGAAATCATATCTGTCAGCATGAAGATAGCTGTAGGAGTTTTATGAGCTCTGCACAGGAGTGAAACTCTATCTGAAATACATATTATGCAAAGCAAACTCCATGCAATTTCAGCTCAGAAATGCTTTTGAGGTACCTTGTGACAAGGCACTGGGTCATGACCCGGGTCTTGAGAAGCCTGAGTTAGTAGATGTTAGTTTTCGTTGGGGCTTTGTTTACCATGGACTTAGACATTTTGTATTATTAAGAATCTGTGGCTTATGAGGACATTCTATTTATCTTACCAGTCTTTTTTGATGGAAATGCCTGAATTTTCTTGGAAACAGGGATTTTATTGTGGATTCTTGGTGCCCCTTGGAGAGGCTTATTTTTCTGGACAATAGTTTTCCTTAGTGTCACTACCCTTTTGATTTCCCAATGGTCACAGGCTCTCAAGGTCGTGCAAAGTGCATCCTTTTGCTATAATGGACCCAGGATTTTGTATAAAAAGGCAGCAAAAAGATCTTGGTTTCATGATTTAAAGTCTATTTTCTGCTGTGTACCTCTGCATTAGATTTTGGCTGTTCTGCTTAAAGAACCTGTAATTTGGAAGATAAAAAGTTTAAAGGCAAATTACAAGACTACCCTCAGTATATATATTTTTTTATTTTATTTTATTTTTAGTTTGCCACACGTTTCCACATAAAACTGAAATGCAGATTCTGAAGCAGGATTTTCCACATGAACCTCTGTATCATTTAAACATTCCATGTATCAGAGCTATTGTACCTTACACATATTGCAATGTAAAGCATTAAAACAAGATGTCTTTCTATTTTGTTTATTTTGATTTAGGCTGACTTTTCCTTCCTTTTCTAAATTACTCATTTAGATAGATCCTGTTCTCTTACATTCCTCCTGAGGAATGCTGCAGTAAAAAATGTCGATGACTTGTGCCATCACTGCATTTTGTGATGCTGCTTTGCTTGCCTAGGAGGTAAAAAAGTTTCTCACTGCACTAACCAGAAAACACAAAACTTTATGAAGATTCAGTGAGAATAATATGACATCTAACATGAAATTTTCCCTTGAGATATGTCTGTGTTTGCAGTCTCCTCTTGACCTCTGTAACATCAAGTTTTGATTAAATGTGAAAAAATACATCAGCTTTTAAGAGTGTTTCAATTCTTTCACTTTGCTTTACTTTTTGTTACGAGAGAATACACTGAATTCCATATAAATTTATTCTCTGCTTTGTAGGAAGTATACTAAATCACTTCACAAACTGTTTGAAAACACGACTAGGAATATGTACAGTTTGTCTTCAAAATGTTGTCGGCTGCATGAGGTGCCTCAGGGCTCAAGAGGTCACTTGTAGGTTTGGGCTTTTTACGGAGTTTTTAGCATGCCTGTTAAGCTATGGCTTTTGTTGTGCTGCTTCTTCCAGCTTTTGCATAATCAATTTTAGAACTATTGTATAATTTATTCTCACTATAAAATCTACAATGATAAATCATAGTTAAAATGATCAAATGTAGTAGCAACTTAAAAATTACTACTTTTGTGACAGTTTGTCTTTATTTTATATGTTTCTGCAACAGCTGCAACATAAAATATTTCAGTACTCTTAGCATTGTTCCCCACAAATAAATTCTCACAATCATTTAAATTGTTAAATTATACAATTTAAAATAATCTTTGAAAAAAATATACTTCTCCACTTTCTTGATATAAATGTAGACTGTTAAAGCTACAGCCTTTTGAACTGTTTTTTTTTTCTCCAAGTATGCTTTTGCCTACTTTTTTGAAAGTCTCTAAGAAGAATTGAGAAAAATCAGTTGATTTCACTTTTGCTTACAAGTCGTATCTGACATTTGCATTGTCTAAACTTGCTACACAAGCACAGCACTTTAATTTTGCCCTGCAAATCTCTGAGTAACATTCATACACAAACAGAAGTGTTTTAACTGCATATTTCACTTGTACACATTTTTATTAACAGATTTTATTAGAAGAAAAATTAATTATAATGTTTTGCATAAATTACCATGCAATGCCCTGATACAAAGCTTATTAATGCCAATGGAATTTTTCTCTTCACTGATTCCAAGTTGAATTAGAAAAAGTCTTTGAAAAAAACTTTAACAACTGTAACTTTTTAAAATTTTGTATAATATATGGCACAATAGATTATTTTCAGAGACTATAACATGAGGTTCACACATAATTTTATTTATCTATATTTTATTTGCTATTTTTTGTGGAAAAAGGGCTACTAGCTTCAATAGCAGCTTTGCTTAATTAAGAATTTAGGACCAATTCACTCTGGGGTTTTTTTGTTGTTGTTTTTGGGGTTTTATTTAATCTTTTTATTTGAAATGTTTTCAGGTCAAAGTAAAGCTGACTCTCTAATTAAGCTCTTACATGCTGCTACATTCTAGTAATGATAGAGTTAGAAGGCAATAAATTCACTAAATCCTCCAGTCCTGACAATTCAGGTTATTTTCCCATCTGGTCCTGTTTGCTGGAATCACTTTTTAAATCTACCTCTCTGATTCCCACAGAACAGGCTGAAGGATTTTCATTACCCCAGACTTACATTTTTAATCTGTAAAGAGATGATGAATTCTTAAAATACTCTATTTCACATAGCGGGGTTTTCTTAGAAGAATATGGAATTTTCTTAGAAACCAGGATTCCTTTTTAGTTTAGATCTTTTCTTGAGCTTTGGATGATGCAAGCCATAGGCATAAACAGCTACACAAAGGAAACTGTGATTTTATTGTGCATTCCTGGTGCCCCTTGAAGAGCTTATTTTTGTGGACAATAGTTTTCCTTCGTGTCACCACCCTTTTGATTTCCCAGTGGTCACAGGGTTCCAGGGTCGGGAAAAGTGCATCCTTTTGTTCCTCCTAGAGTAAAATTCCGTATAAAAAGGCAGTTAAAGGACCCTAAAGTTGGTGAAGACATGGAGTATATTTTGTGTAGCAAAACTTAAGTTGCTTGCTTTGTTAAATTACAGTTAAGATTTCAATTCAAGAGAGAAGAGACCATTAAACACATTGTTGGAATATCCAAACATTAATAAATATCTATTCACAAATTCACAGCATTAATCCCAGAATATCTCTTAGCATTCAAACAATTCATGACAACTAAATAACAGAAATCCAATGTTATTTCAATATCCAGCTATAATTAGAATTGGTTTAATTCATTTTCTAACGTTTTTTTAAAAGGGCTTTACTATGTATTTGTAATTTTGTTGAGAAACACTAAGAAATTATTATCTACTCTTTCAGCTAAATCACAGTTCTTAAACAATCTTTACCCTTTTTTAAAAAAAACTAATGAAAACTGAATTTCTGATAGAAAATGTAATCATCCACCTTCAAAATTTTTCAAGAAAGAAATAAGCACATTTCTTAATTATGCATACTTAATTTTTTAAATAAAATTACTTATACTGTATAAATTTTGTTATTTGCAATAGTATATCTCGTTAACCTTCCCACAGCATGCTCCCACCATTGTTTCAGTTTTTATATATGTTTCTAATACCAGACAGCTTTTTAAGAGGAGATGCAGCCTGGCACCTAATTGTTGGAATTTGGGGATTGACAGGATCGTGCCCTGGATGAAGTCAATACTGTAAAAGAAGGAAGCTGGCAGTCACTCTCCCCTCCTACATGCTCATTTAAGTAGTCTAAAGTATTTTTCAAGGTCCTAGCAAAAGCAATAGCAGCTACTGGGTAGAGAACAGTGGAAGAAGCTGGAGAAGTGATGTTACAGTGGGGCTGTAAGGGATAGGGGAGTGATCAAACATGAGCTTGCATCCTGGGGGAAGACGGGGTGGAAGGAGGAGAGTCATCCACTAATACTGGAGGCTGAGATAAGACACCTGATTTATTTATTGGTGCTAAGTGCTGGAGCCTGCAGTGTGGTGCCAGCCTCCTCTGTGCTTTAGGAGTAGGGCTGATCACATCCTTTAAAGATAGAAAATGAGTTATTTCCCAAAGCAAAGTGTTCCATGAAAACTATTATCTCTGGGCACGTGTTGTTCTGTTTAGTTTCCTAATGAAAAAAAAAAAATAAAGAAATTATGTGTGTGAAACCTGAAATAGTCTAATTTGGAAAAGCTTCATGGCACTTGTCAGCGGATTGCCACATGTTCTCATCTTCTCTTTTTTAGCCAGATTCCCACGGGGGAGGCAGAGGCTTCTGTGATCCCTTCTGTTTTTCCTTTTTTTTTTTTTTTTTCCAAAAGAGTCTGTCAGGATAAAGACATTTTGCTTACAGAAACAGCAGTTTGCATTTCCCAACATAAACACTGCAGTTTGTAAATTAATGGTTTTTATACTGAAGTGTAAATCTTCCCTGAAAACCAAGATAAGAAAGTATTTTGAAAGATATTTTATGGATCCCGTGCCCTCCCTCCCCTTTCAAAGAATTCTACCCTGTAATCTCAAGGTGCAAGGCTGATTTTTCTAAGAGCAAAAGGAGGGCACCTGGAGATAGAAAAAATATCAACCCTGTGAGATATTCCATGTCCAGAAGACATTTCCGTTCTTATCGTTCAGATTTCTTGTTACCTGGGAAATGGAAGGTATTTCTAATTTACCAGAATTAAATTAAACCAATTTATCTATCAGATGCTGGAATGCTCAAATATTGGCTATATCTAATGCCAGACTGTTGAGTCACTACGAGACTGGTAGACCAGATTCACTGATATTTAATACCCGATGTATCTCCTCTGGTTCAATGTACATTCATTTGTGCTGTGCCAAGATAGTTTCCTTTGCAGTTGGTGTCTATGACATTTAGTGAGCGAAGACTTAACTTCTAATGAAGCAGCAATTTAATGGCTGCTACCAAACTTCCTTGTCTTGTTTGACCACACGCTTTTCCTGAGCTCGACTTGCCCATCTCAGCCCAGAATCTCAAGGAGCCTGAAGGATAATTTCAAGTAGGATCTCGTAGAAAAAACAGAAACTAATATCAGAACAAAAAACAGATTCTGGGTTTAAGAATGGTTAATTTCTGTTTCACTCACTGCTTCAATTTAATACAAGGAAAGAAGCGGAAAAAAATGTAGAGGGAAGGCTTATTCCAGTAAATGTTTGTAGGTTTGGCCCTTCCTCATGATAGATCAATCACTCAGTACTTGATACAAATCAGAGCTGCTTCATTCTATCAAGGTGTTAATTATATCCTTGGCTAAGTAAATGCTGAGGCTGAAACACATAATAATGTATGTCACACATTTCCATGACATAATATATATGCACAGGGTAAACCAGCACCATGTACAAGGCACACATACATTTCAAATTTTAAATACTGTTTAAATTTTAAACTAAATTTTTACTGTTTTAGTTTTAAATACATTTTAATTTTAAATACATTTTAAATTTTAAATACTGTTTCTATAATTTAATATTTAAAGTTTCATATTACAAAAGTTAGCATCCTTTATTACCTATCTCAAAAGTGTATTTTTATGGCCATTGGTCTGATGAAAAGCAAAATACATTTAAGCTACAAGTACACAGAGCTATAATTGCTCTCCTATGCCCCCTCAGCTGTGAAAGGGCAACAGTAGCCTCCCCCTCCTCCATTAACCTTGTCAGAAACTCCTGCCGGGCTGTTCTCCGGGCGGATGGAGCACAGGATGGAGCACAGCTCTCTCCACTGCTCGCTTGGACACCCACACCAGACAACAAGGACAACCCACGGGAATCGCAGTTGTGTGGCAGAGCAAGGGTGACATCTCCAAATCCCTCTGTTGCTCTCAAGGAGTACAGACCTACCCACAGAAAGCTGAATCTTTATTAAAAGGAGTCAGAGAAGATTCTTCTTAATATAAAGTGCTGAACCTGCTGTTGTACTGGAAACCCTGGGAATCTGCACAGCAGTCCAGTTCTTCACAAGTTGGATGTGAGAGGGTCGGATGAGAGATGCTTTCCAACCCAAAACTGCTTCTCCAACCTATTTCCAGTTAAAAAATCAAATGACTTCATGGACAAAAATATATCTGAATTTTAAAGTACCTTGTGGTAGGACTGAAAAGGGGTAAATTGAGTCCAGAAAAAAGAGGAAAACCTTGTAACTAATGATTAGCAGTGGGAATTGTCAAGTGAACAGCTGGTTTTCAGAAAGGGGCTGAATCGTGTTTTGCTCACAGAATATCTCCAGAGCCCTCAAGCTCTAGAAATGTGCCTGTCCTAGACCTCAGGATAGCATCCATCCATACGTATAGCTCCCAGACCTTCAAAGCATTTTTGTTTCCAAACATCTGCAGCAACCAGAGTAAGAACAGCAACAGTATCCCATAAAACAATGTCTGTATTTTCAGTACCTTGTCTTCCTATCTGACATTCTGCTTTCCTAAATACTTTTCCAGATGTAATTAAGATACCCTAGCTTGGATAAGTGCAGCTTTGATTCTTAAAGGTAGTCATGTGACATAAAGGTGACAGATATATATATAAATCAGAATAAAAGGTGTTTGAGATGTTTTTTAATTGCTTTCATTATTTTGCAGTGTTATCCAGAACACATCTGGGGAGGGGGGTTGCTGGTGTGTAATATCTACGGTGAAATTCACCATCATTTGTGTTCTTTAATATTCAAATATATTTGGTCTCAAATGAAATTTTAATATAAATAGTTATGTTATGATATTTTAACTATGTCTCAAAAAGACTGACTTGATAATTCAGAACCTCTTGCATTTTATCTGGGATGAACTCGTGCTACCTAAAGCTGCAGGAGAAACTGGCTATGATTCAAGTAATTTCTATTAGTTACACTGAAAGCTTTAATTTTCCCTTATTTGCTCGGCAATAACTCTCAATGCATCATTTTTCAAGCCACAGACTTGAGAAGATTCTTGTTGAATGTTCAGAGTAGAAGCTAACAAGTCCCTCCATAGAATTAGTGAGTGGTTAATGTCTCTCTAGGAAATTTTCTCAGGAAATTTAGCAGCAGACATCTCTGTGTTCTGTGGAGGCATCCAGACCATCTGTGTCATTTGTAATGTCTGAGCACCTTCCAAGAAGTGCATTAAGCAGAATGACAGCATATCTCATGTGTGGTTTGCGGTGCAGAGAGAAACTGTGCATTAGGGAAGAGTTAATAAAAGGAAAACAAAAACAACTGGAAATTTTCTCTGTCTTCAGGCAGTGCTGTCCTGTTCCTCCTCCTGCATGTGATTTCATTCTTCTGTAGTTTTGTTGGGTTTTTTTGCAAGTGTAAGTGCATGAGATAGTCTCATACTTCCTGAAATCCAGAAACTGAAATTGTGAACATCTTTTTCCTAATACTTTAAAAGCAAACTGTAGACTTCTTGTAAGTGTTGTCTACCTGGCAGGTGTCCTTGCCCTTGGAAAGCAGCACTGCCCCTGTGGCAGCTCAGACTGTGAAGAACCGAAGGTTGACTACAAAGGTTGCTCTCAGTGTTCTGAGAAGTAGTTTTTTTGATGTGCACACTTCTCTCCAGAAGAACAAACTGACGATCTGCTCTGCATTTTCAGACCATACAATGTCACTCTGGGTATTGACTGATTCTTTTGGACTGGAGGAATGACAGCCCAGCTCCTCCTCTGGGACCCACTGCCTCGACTCCAAGGTCACTTCTGCTTGCTGACCTCATTGCCATCTTTTACCCAGTCACTTGGAAACAGAGCTCTTACCCCCTTAAATTGGAGCATTAGATATTGTTTTTACTGCGCGTTTAGAAATCTTGTGCCATTCACAAATACTCTATTCCAGATCCAGCAAGGGCATTTGAAGTTATTGTTGCCTCCACCTTGTTATCTCAATCCTCTGCCAAAGATTACTGATCCCGTAGATCTAAGGACAGAGAAACTCACATTGCACACTCTCTAGTGCTCATTAAGGAAAGTCATTAAGTAATGTGCATAGATGTGTTTAGTTAATCTGGTTCAGGTGAAAGCTGGGGAGATAACAGGGCTTATTTTAAACAGCTATGGGATGGTGACAGTGTCTGGTGGGAGCAGCACACTGGTGAGCAATGTCAGCCAGCACATGGGCTTGTATCAGTACAGTGGATTTATTTTTTGTTTTAGTGGGTTTTGTCTCAAATGGCTGACCCATCTTTCCAAAGGAGCGCATTTCTGAGGAAGAAAGATGAATGTCTCAGAAAAGCAACATTTAGATGTCTCTTTCATCTTACATTGTTAGAGCAGGGTTACCACTTACGAAAACAGGCGATTAAACACAGTATAATGAAGATGTTAAAATGTATGGTTTGCCACCAAGTTCTGCCTGTGGTTTGATTGCTTCTTCTAAATATTTGTGTTCCTCTTTGTACAAAGTTTTGCTCAGCTCAGTGCTGTCACGCTGTGACTTTGATGACAGCAATGTTCCCTTACAGTCTCTGTAGTGAGCACAGGTCAGCAGAAGCGTTCTTGCTGCTACAGAAGGCAGCATTCAGACCTCCTGGCGAGCCAGGGCATGGCTGTCACTGCCCACCCAGGACATCTTTCTTTCTGCAAAGAGCTTCTGCAGTGTGTTGTGCGCTGTGGGCTGCTCCTGATCTGCTCATGAGGAACTGTGGCCTCATTTTGTTTTTATGGGTGTCACCTTCAAATTATCAGTCACTACTCTGTCACTGGAATTTTTTATTGTTGGAAATTTTGTTCTGTTGCTAGAAAAGCTGTCTAACCCAAGCAAGCATGCAGTTTGGAATGATCTTATGCTGCTTCAAGTATTCCCCCTTTTTTTCCTGCTTTTTTTTTTGGGGGGGGGGCTTTTTCTGCCAGTGCATGCTCCTAAAATATGAGTCACTTCAAAAAGCAATCTCTTTTTTTTCCATGCCTGGAGACAAGCACTTCTAGGAAAGGAGGAAATACAGAGGGCAAAGCACTGAGGTGGAAAAAGTAAGGGTGAGGAAGGATGAAGAAATGAAAATTAAGAACAAGACAAATAAACCTACCTGAGTGCTCCTCTCTTCTTTCATTAGGTTCTTTCTTAGAGGGTGTCTAGGGTAAATCTACCTAGGTCACAAATGTCTAGATCCTCTCCATTCCCTTCTCTATGCTTGTCATTAGGCTGGAAGAGGAGACTCCACAAATACAGGGCTTGACTCTGGCTACACCATCTTCTTGCAAGCTGATGATGGAATTGTCTATCCTGACAGCACACACATGAATGCCACTACACATCAGTGGCAGATCTGATGGTTTCTGATCTTTTCGGCAGGACTGGTGGTGTTCTTTCCAGCCTTGTTCAGCACCGTTCTTTGCTTGCTCCTACCCAGCTTTTGACTTATCTGTTTAGATCTTTCTTGAAGCAAATATCCAGCTGGCTTGTAGGGCTCCCCTGGCCAAGCTGCAGGAAACAACAGCTTCCTCTGAGATCAGGCTGCAGCAGGAAACCTAATGAATTTCTCCTTCCCTCCTCTCCTGTGCCCCTTAGCTACCAGTTTAGCTCAGGGGTATAGCATTTATCATGTAAGAAAGCCCATTTTTAGGGCAAGCCCAAGAAGACAGGCTGCCAGTCTCAGAGACTAAGATTGTGACCAAAATTGTAATTTCAGAGGTAGGGGCAGCAGCACGTTGCTGGGGAACAGCTGCTTTGAACATGGGCACTTGCAGAGGTAGTTGTAACTCACTCTGGTTGCTTTTAACTCATTTAATTCACCTCTGTAGTAGAAGAGGACTAAGCTGCACAGAGTACCTGCACCCCTCTGGAATGGTGCTTCAGTAATTCTTTCTCTTACTATTTAATTTTTAATTGATTTATCAGGCAGTTATATTGGCACAAAAATGTTGCCAGTCGTGCAGTACGCTCTGTCTCACCTACGTGCACAAGAGGGATTTATGTGACAGGTATCCAAAATTTTGAGCTCTGCAGTTCCTGTCCTGTCAAGGTCTCTGTGGCATACCAGCTTGGCAGGGTTAGGTGGGTGCTTGGGGCAGTTCTCCTCATGCCCAGGTGCTCTCCTTCAGTGTCTCTTGCAGCTGCTTATTCCTGCCTCTGGTGCTCACCCAGGCACGGGGGATTTGGCTCATCGTGCTGACCTGTTAGAAACCAGCACACCTCCAAAATGTCATTTTTCAGTGGATCAGTGAGCAAAAGTGGCTGACCTCAGCATAAAGCAACGGCTGGAGTCTGAACAAGGGAGGATACAGAAAAGTTCAGCTGAGGATGGTGGGAGGAATTTAGAGGTGCTCCTTTTGCTTATGTGATACTGCGTCCTCAGTGCATTTGAAAATTCAACCTTTCAGTGTTTAATTATGTGCAAATTTGTTGTTTGGTTTTAGTTTGTGTATTTGCTGCATTGGAAGTCAGCATACTTTTATTATGAAACCAGTATGTCGTGGCTAATTTTATTCATTGGTAACGTGGTCAGAAATCCTACGTTTCCAGAGTTTGAAGATGAGTTTTGGGATACAGTTAGAATGATTCAAAACTTAGAATTATAATGGATAACTAATGGTATTTACTTCTTCTTTTTCCTTCCTTCCTTCCTTCCTTCTTTCCTTCCTTCCTTCCTTCCTTCCTTCCTTCCTTCCTTCCTTCCTTCCTCACTTCCTTCCTCACTTCCTTCCTCTTCCTGTCTTCTTTTTTTTCCTTCTTCCTGTCTTGCTGCCTTTCCTCCTGTTCCTTTTTTTTTTACTTTATGCAACTGCATTTTTGTTTCTAACCTGTTACACAAATGTACCACTCTTGAAAATTGCTTTATGGTAACTCGAAATGGCTCCTCTCTACAGAATAGGCTGCAAATTTCTGTTACATGCACTCTTAGGGCACTCAGTGCATGTCAATCTTGTTCTAGGACAACTTCAGGTGACATTGCAATTCTCTTATGATTAATAAAATCTTTGTCTGTCTGACTTCAGACGTCTTTCCAGATTAATTTAGTCACTGACTCCAGCATATTGCTGAGCTCTAAGGTGGAGGTACCTGCTTGTTACAATCTGGACTGAAACCATTGCATTACTGTCTAATAACTGCTGGATCAGGAAGATCAAAAATTATTAATCTTCAGTTAATCGAGACAGAAATTCAGGACTTCAAACTGCCTTCAATTTACACTGATCCTCCCGTACTGTCAGTGAGAATTTTATACAGAAACAAAAGTAGAAGACATCCTTTCCGCAGCATTTATTTTCCAGTTTATTCATACTCATACCACGCAGGAGCTCCTTGACATGTAACAAAGTGTTTCTGAACACATTACTGTCCAGTTGCTTGACTTTGGTTAAATAAAATATTACTGCTGTTATTCGTTTTTTACCTTTCTTCATACACAAATATTGAGCATGTGTCAAAACCCTTGTTCACATCTTGTTTATTCTAATACCTATAAAATTTTAAATTATACTTAGATTATCCAATTCTGAAGACAGACAAACATTTACCATAATCCTTTGTCAATATATTTCACCTCATGCAGTTGTTCTTATGGGATTTTAATGTAAATCTAGATAAAAATTGTTACTTTTATATTTTTAACAGCAATAAACTGGGTTTCATCTTCTCAGTTCAGCAATTATGGTGCAATGAAACATACCTGAACAAATAACTCTTGAATAAATAGGTTAATATGATTCTGAGTCAACAGATCAATAATGCACGCCAGAATTTTCACTCCTGGAGGTTCTGATTCATGTCCTGATTTAGTTTTTAGTGGTACAAGTTTGGAGATACCGTTGAAGTTCCTACAGAAGTTTGTTTCCCTAGCAGGACTTATATGATTCTGTATAATTGTGTCTCTGCTCTGTCTGTAGGCAAGGAATGGACTCTGACTGGAATATCAGGAATCTTGTAGGTCAGGATTAAAGGGCAATTGTCAGGGTTACCAGAGGCAGCATATATTGCCTGTCTATACTATGTATAGCTTTCCAGTAATTCAGCATAATAAGGTCTGACACCTTCACAGTTCTTAAATAACACTTAGTGCCTAAATCAGCAGTGTTTCACATGTTCAGATCCCAGTGCAGATGTTAAACCAAAGTAAGCATCTTTGAAGAGTTCGAGTGGTGATGTGATTAAACGAAGAAGCAAGTTTACAACAAATATAGTTTGTAATCTTCAGTCCATAAATGTAAACATTTCAAACACAGGTCCTATAAAACTGACTTTATTATAAAAATAAGTTTTGCTTAATGCATGAACTAGACACATTTATTTGGTTCTAAACCAAATAAATTTGGAACCTTTCTAAAATGAATTCTAAAATTTTTCCTTCAGCAAAGTATTGTCATATCAACAGCTTTAATACCACACCACCAGCTAAAATACAGCTGTGCCCGTGTAGTTTAGTTAACATGTTATAACCTTGCTGAGACCCTTATTTACACTGAATAAAACCACTATGGTGTATGAGTTTCCCACTGCAGCCTTACATGAGAACTGCTAAGGAAAGATTTTCAAAGTTTTGAACCTTTCTAAAATGAAAATAATCAGCATTCACATCAAAATGAAAGTATATTGTTTTAACTTTTTTTTTCCCCTGTGATAGGAAACAAACTCAGGAATGGGGAGAAAACACTGGGAGGAGTTAATTTCTCCTTATTTCAGTGCACAGGGCTTTTTTAGTCAAGCTAATCAATCTGAATCACTGATGTTTGAAAAACTGCCTGGAGAGCGAGCAAAGAGAGTGAAAACCCTTCTACAAAACAGTAATTACAAGAAGCCTAGAGGAAGAAGGGTTCGAAGGGAAAAGAATGGGTTCCCAAACTCGTTGTTCAAGCACACGAATCTAAGTCAGTAGGTGCAAAGATAAACATTTGAAAGGAGGAAACAGAAGGGGATCCCGCCTGCTGTGGGGCCGGTGATTTAGATGTTGGAGCTGAAGAAAGCTTGCAGGGAACAGAGAGTCATTGTGCCTGGAATGCGGAGGCATCAGCGGGTTTGCGAGGGGAACCGCCCGGGAGCAGCAGGGACCTCACTGCCACGCGTGGAAACCCGGAGAGGGACCCCCGAGCGCTGAGCAGGGGCGGCGAGCTGCGGGGAAAGCCGGAAAATGGGGGTGAAAAGGGGTGCACTGTGAAACTCCCCACTTACAGCAAAGGGCAAGGCGTGGGAAAGACCTCGAGCTTCAAGGTTCCAAACAAGACTTAGGTGAAAAAACAGCAAATTTAAGATTAAAGAGTTGCGCCAGGCAAGAGAAGCAGCTCTGAAACAGCAGAGATTTACAGCGAGAGTGTGAGTGAAGGTAAAACGCCAGCCGGGGCTTGATGGAGGACACGGAACGCATCAGTGTCTGGCGAACAAGGGGCGAAGTAAAAGCGCAGTGAGCGCTCGGCAGGTCGCGCATGCCTGGGGTGTCTCAGCTCTAGGAAGACTCAGAGCACGCTGTGGCCCGGCCATCCAGCGGTGCTGGTGACTGCGGGGTAGATGCTTTCCAAAGCACCCCAGCGGAAGGCAGCTGTGAGCTGCGGTGCGGGAGCAGAGAACCCGCAGCCGTGCCTGCCGCTCGGCTTCGTTTTGTACCTCTGGGAACCGTTCAGCTCTCAGGAGGGTT
>VZRW01006919.1:1353851-1389517 GCA_013398125.1 Aegotheles bennettii
GGGCGTCCCCCCCTTCCCCCCTCCCCGGCCGCCCCTCTGGTTTCTGTTTCTCTGGGGGCAGCTGCACGGATGAGTTCCCATCCCACTTTTCAGTGGCCCTGGGATGCTCTGTGAGCGTAACTCTTGGATAAAGATTTTCATGGGACTCGTGGCTTTGGGTTCTTGACTGCAGGCACCTCCAGGGTACCCCCCTTCTCCCCAGCTTCACCCCCTCTTCCCCAGAACAGTGGGCACCCGACCCTAGAAAGCACCCAAAAGTTTCTGGAGCAGGGAACCCGGTGTTTCTCGCGAGTGTCCTGAAAAAAACCAACACAAATATTTCTGTAGCTGTTCCTCAGAGTCCCACCCACCGGGCGTGCTTGGTGTCTGCAAAGATTGCAGTCTTCTCTTGTAGGTTTTCCTGAGGTGCCTGAAATTTTCTTCGTGGACAAATATAAATCCTAATTTTTTTAAAAAATAGGTAATTTTGTACTCACACGGGCTGCACAGCAGAACAAACTTTACATGAGACAGGACAGCGCAGAGGGCACTGTCGTTTGGTGGGAGTGCAGGTGAGGCCTTGGCTCCTGTAAAGAGGCAGCAGCTCTTGGAACGTTGGGGCAGTGAACAGGAGTGAGGAGCCAGGTGACTTTCCGTGCTGCAGTGCTGAACGGTGCCTCGTGCACTGAGAGCATCCCTCTCTGCCCCAGAGCCATGGAACTCGCACTGCTCCTTTATGTTTGAAAATCTGGTGTCTGGAGCTCAGCAGAAGAGCACGCAGGCTGGCTGGGTTTGTCAAACACCCCCTTCAAAGGTAAAATAAAGGTGCTGTTATGGGGAGCACCACGTTGAATACCTCTGTGGGCATTAAGAAATGCAAATGGACCAATGTTTTTGAGTGGAGAATCACTGAATGAGGTTCTTTTGTGATTTTAGGGTAGAGGTAACCTCATTTTATAAACAAAGCCTGTGGAAAACATAATCTGTATGTAATAATCTATGTTTTCTAGTACACGTGTTGCATTTTGGTAGAGACAGTGCATAATCGCCTCATCAGTGATTCCACAGTGCACCACTCACCATGATCCAACCTGTAAGGCAAAGCTGACAAGCAAGACTCTGTCAACAGTTTATTTAAACACTATTTTATAAGTCTTACTCATTTGTTAGTTTTTTTAAACATGGGAAACGGAAATATTGAGCTGGTTTTGAGTGGCATTATTTTTCTCGTTCCGATGAGATGTGGCTTGACACTTGGCAAACTGGTTTAGTCGCTTTTGGGTGATTTAACTCAAGAGATGAGAACAGAATTTTGAGTGTTTACGTTCAGATTTCTGGGTATAACTGTGGTATAGCTGCATAATTTGATTCATAGGGGTTTTTTTTTGCAGAAAATGGGTATTTTTAAATGGACAAGAGAAGCAGTGCATTTTTGGCACAAAGAAAAATGATCTCAGGGTAGGGTTTTCTCACGTTGATGAGGAAGCAAATATAATTTAGGGAAAGGTCTGCAGGTGAAATGCTTCTGAAATACTTCTCATGCTGCTTTTTTCCTGCGGTCTTTAAAAATATCTCAGTGTGTAGTGTTAATGCCTGGTGATACAGAAAACACAAACACAACGAACGCAAGATTGGAAAGGAAACTTTTAGATATCCATGTGAAATGCTTTCCGAGTAATTTAATCTGATGGTGAAAAGAATGTGAGTTTCCTTTCTGGCATGCCCTGATGCTTTTTTGGTCCGTTTGCATTTTGAATCATTTTTCAAGTGTTAAATTATTTATAATCGCGTAGGTATTCCAAAACACAGCATTTGCTAATTTAATTTTTTTACATCAACATCCACGCATCATCAAGTAAATATTTTTAACTTTGCTGTGAGCCCTAAAAAAAATCTAATTATGCAGAAGTGCTTCGAGAAGTTGGGTTATGGCAGGTTCTGGTGTTGCTGTGCTGACGTGCTCCTCATGTCTGTTAGTGCCCTGGAAGGCAAAAAGCTGAGAGAAAGTTCCTTACAGTCTTGTTTCTTGGAAAGTTACTATTCTTATAAATTAAAGATGATGAGAGCCACTTAATAAATTTTTATGCGTTCTATAAATTATTTGCATTTTCTGAAATATGACCTTGCTTGTTGAATTGAAGGATAGCTATTTTTTACAGTAGCAATTCTTATTCCTGTAAGTCAGTAGAGCCTGCACGTGTGTTCAAGGAAATCCCTGATCTTCCTTTTTAGAACTGCTGTTACTGCTGTCAGTATAGTTATAATATAATCTGAATATAAAATGAAACAGGTACACACACGCATTCATTGGGGTCTAGCAAATTATTTATACCAAAGCAGAACTTCTTGCATTTTACATTATTTTGTTAATATATTCCTAACCTGACACTGTGTGATTTATTTTGAACTATCGAATGTGACCTGAGGACAAGAAATCTTTGTGATATTGTTTCCTACTTGTCTTTTGTAGATATTTTTTTCCTGCTTCCAATTATTATTATTTATTATTATTATTATTATTATTATAAAATACACATTTGAAAATCTGTGTACCTTTTCTACAGAAACCATTCCCTCTTTCTTCTTAGAAGGGATTACAGAATGGTCTTGTTTTGTTTTTTCTTTAGAAGAATACAGTATAGTAATTCTTTTGTGTTTAACACTTAAGAAGTCTCCATTGCCACCGCAGAAGGGTGTGACTAGTTTATCCAGATTGACACATTTTTTGTGCAGATCAGCAAGATCTGAAATCTATGCATTACCAGCCAGTAAACTGGTTTCCAGTTATAAAAGAAAGCAAATGAAGCTGTTGGTAAAGCAAAGGCAATAGATGCAGGACACCTTTTGATGCAGGAGTTCTGTAGTAAACACTGCAAGGCAAACAGTTAGCTCAGTCTGAAAATCTCTTGGAGCAGAAGATTGAGACCCCCAAAGGCTTGTCTTTTAGTAGTAATACGTGCCAACAGAAACTTAATGGCATTCCCCTGCTCTCGGTTACAGAAATGTGAGTGATGCTGGCATTATGGGGGGCTGGCAGCACTGAGGAGCAGCGGGTTTGCCTATGCAAATCTGAGAACAGCCGTGCGTTTCCGTGCGGATCGCCATTGTCACACAGCACAGATGCACTGCAACTCTGCTGTTCTTATGGCTGGGTTGCATATTTGTTTCCAACAGAAATACCAAGCTGCAAGGTGGCTTTTCTTATTTAGATGAGTCCGACGCAGACAAAGGCTGGGGATGCTTTTGTTGCCGTTGTGGCCGGTTCTGGCTTTAAGGCTCAGATCTCCAAAGTAAAAAGCCTGTTTGAAGAGGACAATATTTTCTTCCTTGAGAGATGCAGAAACAAGTGAACACAAACTACTTAATACTGGGCCAAGGAGCACGTACACTCACTAGGCATTTTCCCTTTTGAACTTAGTGCCTGCTTGACCGGGGGCTTGGGACCTCAGTATTACATTTTCAGATGTGTTGCTGGTAACACGTGAAAAGTTTGAGATTCGTGTTGAGTTTAATTTTAAGTTACTATTCTTAGATGAGAACAGCAGCTCTCACGCACTTGCTGAAAACCAGTGTGGCACTGCTAAATGAACTGTATGCCTTGAAAAGGTTTCCATTGCAGGGCGTTAGTCATAGATCCTTCAAAAATTCTGTTCCTGGTGCTGTTCGACCAGCCACAGTGTATCAGTGAAATACCTAACATGGTAACACTCTATCTTCTTATCTCTACCCTCATCTAAGGGTAGTTACTCATCTGCCGTGCTACTTTGTGAGCTTTTACACTCAAAACCTGTTCTGGATGCTCTGCTGGACTCGGGTTTTATTTTGCCTCTGTTTGTGAAGAAGTTCAATAGCATGAATTTCATTGCACACACAGGTAGTGCCTTTCTACAGATTCCTTTGCTGTATTACATAACTGTAAGAATGGGATGAAACAATTGCAGTAACTTTTTCCTCTAATATTTGCTGTAGTTGTTGTATTTTCCATTTATTTCTTCTTTTCCCCATAAGTTTTATACTGGTATTCAAAGTTTGATACTAATGTTGAAACTTTTTTGCCTAAAGAACTAATTCTGCTTGCTGGTACAGTGTCATGAAGAGCTGGCAAAATCCTGCCTCTGTTGGGTTTATTTGAATATATTGCAGTAGTGTAAAGGAAAGGGTAAGAAGGGACAGATCATTTTCGAGCAACCAATAGTATATTTATAAAACTAAGTTATTTTGCCTTTTGTTGCTGTTAACATGCTGATTGCACCTTTTTTTCCTGTAGCATTGAGAGGATTGAAGTGGCATTCTAAGGTCATTTAAAATCATGACAAGCTCAGTTGGACAGAAAAAAGTCTCTTCAAGACAAAGGAAGTGTGGTTTTTGTAGATCTAATAAAGATAATGAATGTGGACAATTATTGATGTCAGAAAACCAGAAGGTGGCAGCACATCACAAATGTATGGTAAGTAACCCACAGGAAAAGGGAAGAGAATGTAGTGAGCTAGTAAAAGACTGCACTACAAAACAAATGAAAAAATCAACCAGCTGTGGCATTGGCACAAACGATTAATCCCTGTAATTTGAAACTTCTGTGGGTTTCATAAATGTTCTGTATCACTTACGCTCTTAAAACTTAAAAAATAAGTTTTGTTTTTATAATTTTAGCTGTTCTCTTCTGCACTGGTATCTTCACACACTGATAATGAGAGTCTTGGTGGGTTCTCTATTGAAGATATTCAGAAAGAAATAAAGAGAGGCACTAAGCTGGTAAGTCTCTATTTTTGGCCCTTGTAAATGGAAGACAGTATTTTCTTACCTTCTGTAAAGCTTACCATGAAGTTATTCAGTGTATTATGTGTATATATATATATGTCTGGGTTTGTTTTAAAGTCCTACATTTGTGTGAGCTCTAAGAGGATGGACAACTTGCAGAAGAAGGTTTTGAAGTGAAGTTGGTCTCAAATTTAGGAAGAAAAAACCCCTCAGTAGATGCAGTCATACTTATATAGAAATGAAATTTAAATGTCAGTTAACCAACCCTTCTGTAGCCTTTAGGAAAGGATAAAGCATAGTTTGTTTATTTCAGTCAAGTTTTGCTCTCATGTGAACATGGTCTTTTAAGAATTGTGGCTTACTCGTGGTATTATTAAAAAATAAATCCAGAATACCTGGTAAGGGTATTATTATGCCTTTAACAGTATTTGGTTTTGCTGCCAAAATCTGGTTTTAACTGTCAGAGGTACTTTTATTGCTTCCTTTTATATTGAGCTAATAGATGATTCTGTGAATATAGGCATCTTATGAGGTACGTGGGTACAATAGTGATGACAGCTCTACTAAACTCATGAGGATTGAGCAGCAATTATTATTTTTTTTAATTCCCAAGAAGCTAATTCATGATTTCTGTTTTCTTTGTAGAACTAATTGGTTTTCATTTGGGAAATCACTGAGACTTTTTCATAATATTTTAAACAAATGATCAATTCTGTCCTCGTGCGAAAAATTTTCAGCTTAGTTATTTAAAACACTCTTACGTATTTACCAGTTCTTGGACTACTGAGAGTAGTCTGAAGTATTATTGCAGAACTGTGATTATATAATAATCCAATATTTCATCCAGTGTTTCATTTGAATCTTTTCCAATGCAGGGAATCTCATCTGCTCCAATTAGCTGAAGCATAAAGAAATAACTATTCACAAGTCATTCAGGTTGTGATTAGGAATTTCCACAGAACATGGTAGTAAATGGAACTACAGATCATGAAGAAACTTTTTGGTTGCTGGGTCTCTTAAATGTTCCCTGGTGCAACAGCTGGAGGTATTCTTGGAGCTCACTAGCTGTTCGTGTCAGGCACTTTGTTCTACCGAGTAGGTTCATAGCCCTGAGATGTTTCCTATTTGGAGAGAATTTACAAGATAATTTTAGATCTTAACTCAGGTGCCTTATCTCTGTCTCTAGCTGTCAGAAAACTACAGCTCTGAAATAGTCTCTGGAGGAATCTTTCTCTGTTGACTTGTATAGGAAGCTTAAAGCTAAATGTTTGTCTTAGCCCAGATACCCCCTCTAAGGTCTGCTTTCTGTTCTAGCTTGTTCTTTTATGTGGGAACACACTGAGCAAAAATATCTTGGTGTGGTACACTGGGTTAAGTTGATAGCTTGGACTAAATTTGTCTGCTGGCATATTTTAGGTAGTTGCCCCCTTCAGGAGGTGTTGCTACTGAGCAGGTATGCACTGAACTGGGGCCTCTTCATTACCAAAGTGTAGAGCCTTTCTGATGGTAATATATTTCTGTCTGAGAAAAGTTTGTAGGTTCAAACCTTAATAAACCAGTCATAAAATCTTGTGAAGTCTAAACATTTGGGAGTACAAGCCATTGATACCATTATTATTTCTGTTAGCTGTGCATGGGAGGATACAAACAAAAAGCTCTGGTTGACTTCGGAGGGGAGTTTAATGGGAAGTTCTGATATTTTGGGGCAATATTATGTCAGTAAAAAATAATAATATGCAGAAAAATATTGAAAATATTGTGATACAATCTATTACTTCCTTTCCTAACACAGTATAAGAAGAAGAGTGGAGAGTTTAGAAGCTGGATAATTGGTGTATCCTAAGGAATGATGAGTCTGATACAAGAATAATTATTGGGAAAGAAAAGTAAACGAACAGGGTCCCATTTAACCTTTCCTGCAATATAAGTATAAAGAGCAATATTTAGTTTAATTGAAATAAATTCATTGTATTTAACAAATATTTCACTAAATTCAGTGTTCTGAAAATGACTTGAGGAAATAACTGTAGAAAAAAAAAAAAGAGGTAAAGTTCGCTTCTGAGGCCCAGGTAAAGTTGCAGATCATCAGTGTTTGACTGCAAGATTCATTGCCAAATTGGGTGTGGGGGTTTTTTTCTCCTACCTTCATAACATAATTCATAATTAAACAGGTACAATTTATGGTTTTAACTTTTCTGAAATGCTTGATACCAACAGACTCTCCTCTGTAGTGGGATATGTAGTTGAATTGCTGTGTTCACTTTCATCAAACACCTACCACAAAAGTAAATTACTCATTTTCTTCATTGAATTGATAATCAATGTATGATGGTTGTTGTACTGTTGCATAATTGCAACAAATTTCTGTTTGATTTTAAAACAAATTATGAAAAACACCTGAGAGCAGGAAGACTAATGCCGAGTACATAACTCCATTTATTTTGTCACCAGGAGTGGTAACCGTGTTATTTTTGAACTCAGAATTGCTAAGCCAAGAGTAACATGAATTGTGCTTTCTTTTTCTTTACAGATGTGCTCTTTATGCCATTGTCCTGGAGCGACCATTGGCTGTGATGTGAAAACATGTCACAAGACATATCACTACTACTGTGCTTTGCATGATAAAGCTCAGATAAGAGAGAAACCCTCACAAGGCATTTACATGTAACTATTATTTATTTGCTATGTTTATTTCTGTATTTATATTTCACATTCATTGTTTGTTTTTTTAAAAACCAAAACAAGAAAGCAAAACAAAAAACCCCCACTTTGGAATATAAACAAAACTGTTGCAAAAAATACTAATGATGATTGTGGCATCTAAAATAGTGATGTGCTGGAAAAGCATATTTTCACTGCAAGATTTGTGTATCAGTGAGTCTTACAAGTGGGAGAAAAATGTACTGGCATTTGAATTTAAAAGATGAGTAAATAATCTGTGAATCGTGACTGACTTGACAGTTTTCAACTACTTTGTTTATAGGATTTTATGTCGAAAACACAAGAAAACTACGCATAACTCTGAAGGTAAAATTATTCAATATAAATTTTTCCCATTGTAGAAAGATACTTGGTTAAATTTAATTTTTCTGGAGAATATAAATGTTTTCAGTAAAAACTAGAACTACATTCTTTTGAGAAACAATGAGTTTGAAAGCCCATCTGATTTCTGTATTTTCTCTAAAAATTATTGGTTGAGGTGGAGAAAAACCCAAACCATCAATTTTAGGATGTTTGAAAGATTTGATGTGCTGTCAAAACGAAGTTTGGATGGAAGTAATGCATTCCCTCCTGAGAAGAAGCTGGCTTATATTTGTAGTTAAATATTCACAATATTAACACCTAAAATATCTTGTCAGATAACATCTGATTTTTGCTATTGCTAATGTTCTTAAATATTCACTATTTTTTTGTACTATTAGAGTTTAACTTTTCAAATAAGAAGGACCTGATAGTAAATTAAAAGGTTGGTGATCAGATCACTTACAGATCTATTTCTGAGTCATTTTGATTAACAAATGAAACTGTATGGATACATTCATAAAAGCAGTGCATCTTTGCAGAAGAGAGTAGTGAAATGCGTGAGGGGTGATGTGCCACAAACGTAGATAAATCGTGTGGTCTGTTCAAATCCCAAAGTAGTTGTGCTGTTGTGTATTTATGCAGGTATTTTTCCTTTTTCCTTTTTTCTACTATATCTGAATTGGGTAAGTGAACAGTTGTTAGTTTACTTTTTGCATTACTTTCAACTGAAATGTCCTCAGATTTAACTAATGAGGAATAAATTACTTTAGTTACTGAAGATCAAATTTCATAAATTACATCAGTATCTTTCTGCCAAGTTTATTTTTAAGTCAATATACTACTTTTTACTATGGATAATAGATATATCAATGGTAAGGTTTGGATGTTACTTCAGTATTCAGAAGGGTATTGAAGGCAGCAGAAAATCCCAAATGAAAGTGGGTATTATTTTTTTAGTCTATTTATATATTTATTGTCACATGCTTTGTATAAAACACTCTCTGGTTTTGCTATTACTCAGTTTAAACAATAAAAGCAGTATATGTGTTATATTAGTTCTCGAAAGAGACGCGGCCACATTATCTTGTAGTTAGGCACTTTATTTCTTTGGTTTGGGGTTTGTTTTGCTTGTTAGCAGAAACAGAATATGAAAGATATTTTAGTCCAGAGAGAGATTAATATCTCTAACTGATATTTGAACATAATCTTTTATACTTATGCACAAATGGCTCAGTGTTTGACATCTGTTGAAAAATGCCTCCAATTCTGCATGGAGCCCAATGCCAATGGATGACTCTTCCTGCTTGGAATTCCTTGCAGGGTCTGAACTGGTGCTTTTCTTTAAGGGCTTTCAGAAATGGTTATCTCCAATAGTATGGCAATGGTGTTCTGCTACATTGAAAACTAGTTACCTTTAATAGAAATACTCAGGGTGGGTTTCAGAGTTTAAGAAGGGACTTTGGAGGGTTTGATTCTTAATATTTAAATGTTGAAGTTTGCTCAGTGAAATGATAACTGGAATATGTTGGATGGTGAGATTAACGTGCATTTTGTTGGTTTATTTCTTGAGGAAAATGTGATTATCAAAAAGGAATTTAAATGTAAAAGAATGGTGGTGTGTGAAACAGAAAAAAACTTGCAGGGGAGAGTGCATAGACTGGCTAGGAATACTAGGTGCTAACATAGAACCTTTTTTTTCCCCTCTCTTGTTTTAGTTTCATTTTCTTGAATCCTTGCTCTCAGCTGTGTTTTCATAACAGAATAGATTAAGCTCATCTGTGTTTATGTCACTCAATATAGGTGCACAGAGGCACTGGAATTATCAGTCCTTTAAACTTAGTGCTCCTGCTCTGGGATGCTGGTGGGGTTTTTTTTGTGGTCAGTGTAAAATATCTGGGTTTTTATCCTCTGTTCTCTGTATCCAAATGTAATTGTTGCAGTCCAAGTATTTTTATTACTTTTGTTTAGTGGATGTTTGAAGAGTTTTCAGGAGTGTTTGGTTTGGTACAGTCCAGAACATTTTATTTTCTGTAGGCAGTACTACTGGATAATAGTGAGATTTTTCATTCCCTTCCCTAGAGAATAGATGCTTTTGGGGAAATACTTGCTCAAGTCTGAGATTTGGCTAATGTACATTTTTTAGAGGTTCTAGTTTAAAAGGAATATCTGTTAACCATTCTATAACAGTCCAAGAAAATGTCTTGAGGCTGCATGGAAATGTGGTTGAAGGACCTATGTTGGAATTAAAGTTACCCAGTTAAAACCTAATAAAAAGGGCCTCTTGGATGTTATTTATTGCTGTCATGAAGTTCAAGTGGCGCGAGAATTCATCAGACTAAGTATCTCTCTACTCATCAAGGCAAAATTAATGAGCGATGTGAGTTCATTTTCCTTTAATTGGCAGGAGCTGCTGAACTACCTTCTGTTTTCTTTGAATATAAAAATATGAAACATGGCAGCAAAGTATTGTGCTCTTAAATTACCTGTTTCAGCTGTTCATTGGATTTGTCTAATTTATCTGTATGGCTTAGCCTTCGGGTGACATAGAATAGGAAAATTGTATTTCTCCTACATTTCCATTGTGTATATATATTTCAGAGTGATTCTTCTGTGCTGTGTTCCCAGTAGCTGGAATAAGGACAGTAAAAGTGAAGCATTCTCACACTTTGTACTAGGCTGTGAGGTGAGGTGAACAGATTTGAAGTCACCTGCTCAGAGGAGCAGACCAAGTTATTGAAAGCTTCATGTCTAGATTTTTGTCCTGCTGGTTACAAATCTGACAAAATAATCTGAGCTGAACTTCAGGTAACAGTTTAATTCTTAATTTAGCCAAGTGGTCTAAATTTCCAGTACCTAACAGGTTACAGGAATTGGTGCCAGTACTTCCGAGCTGTCCCAGCTAACTGTTAGTTGAATTATCATTCAGTTTGATACAATTGCATTTATTCTTTTTGAAGAATATTGTTGAACTAAGGTTTTGGAACTGTATGTTGGAATTTATTCCAATGTACTGGAAATAATTGTTGAAAAATGTTAAATCTGGTATCTTTCAGTTCCCTGCAGGTGGGACTGCCTTGGCCCCTGTGTGAGGTTTAAAGGAAATTGAGCTATCAGGAATAGTTTAATATAAACTAAGATAAGAATGTAATTTCATTCTTCTGTTACATATTGAAAATAATGAAGACAACCACATGACTTATTTACTGTTAATGTTTATAACAGATGCTTGGGAACTGTGGGGTCAAAAAATAAGGTGTCCATAATTCCTATTGTAACTGTACTCAAAGCCTCAGGGAATTATGTTTCCACAATAGAAATAAGGACATTCCCTCTCTCAGCATCCTTTTCATGTTATTCTAAAGATCAAACATGAAATCTATGCTTCTCGTACTGCTCAGTAAGTTGAGTCAGGATAATACTTCTCTCTGAGACCTATTTAGAGATGCTGCAACCTATATCAAGCCGAGTACTTTTTCAAAGCACTGTGTAAGCCAGAGGCTGGCATGGAAAACATCTGAAACTTTTGGGCGTTATAGTTAGGGTACATCCTGATTCATCTTTGGATTCTTTAATCTGCTAACTCATCCTTCTTGTTGTCTGTCCTGTGGAGAATACTGCTCTGGGTTTGGTATCAACTGTATACGTAGTGTTATAACAGGACCAGTAAGCAGTAAGTTGGCAATCTCCTATGCAGTCCATTATAACCAGTGAAGTATTTTGCAGAAGCTTCACAATGGTGTTTTCTTATGGAAAAACACAGCTAATACGCAAGGAAAGAAAGTAAAAGTAATGTGGTGAATGGTTTGTCCTATCTGAGGAGCTGCCCTATGGTGTTTACATTAGAATTCTCCTTCCTATCTAGGCAAGATGTTGTACAAATAGAAACTTGGTCAGCTAGCTCATACTTAGCAGGTTTATCATACCAGTTGGCATAAGCTTTCTGATTATGCAGATAAGCTCAGTGTATTGTCTGTCTTCAGTCTTTGCCAATGCTTGTTGGCTTGAAAAAGCATTTGGATTGTATGGTTGTGAAGGACTACTTTATTCATTTTCTATGCTAACTGTGCTTAATTAAAGAAATAATCTCAGGTACTTCATGACATAGATACTGCTTAGTCAGAAATAGCTTTGGACAAGAATCATCAGTTCCTTGAGCTATTTGCTACTTTTAGAACAGTGACAGGACCTAAGGCTTAATTTAATTTTTTTCCTTTCCACTCATACTTTCTCCAGTTTAGATATGTTTCATGTAACTTAGTCTTTTTCCACTAAAATGAAAACAAAACAAACAAACCTAAGATTGCATTCAGCATTTTGATTGTTAATTTCACATAATTTGCTGATAAAATCCACTGTTATTTCATGATGGCTTACCTGATTCTGTATTTGCTTGCAAGGGGTTTTATGCAAATCTCTGGTTCTTATTAGTGCTTATAGATGCATTCACATTTTTATTATTGACTACTGGGACAATAAAGTTTTCCAGGTTTTCTAACATTTCTTTTAAATTTAAAACAATTATGTTGCCACATATGGTTGATTGGGTTTCAGCCATACATTAAGGACATCTTACTTAAACACGCTAAAGTACTTCTTCTTTCTCTGTTATATTCTGATTCTCTTCTAAAAATCTAGTAAGATTGATTTTGTTCTTTGTAATTTTTAGAGTTTCTCTTTTATCCCAAAGGCACTGTAAAACTTTAAATAAATACGTGTGATTTCAGGCTGACATAACAGCATGTCTAAGCCACTTCCATGTTCTACGTTTTGGCTTCTTTTTATGCATAGTCCTACTTGCAAATATCTTTTGCCAGTCACTTTTGTTTATTATCTTCTTCACACAGACTTAGCCCCCTTTGCTTCCGGCTCACTTAGTCTGTTGTTTAAGGTAATGTAGGAGGTGGATACAGAGAGTAGTATTGGCCTTTATTGTACACATCCTTGTTTTATTTTGTCTTTCACAACCTTTAGATCACTTAATTATTTGATTACTTTGCTTTAGCCTGGCTTTTGGAAAAGGGTGATTCCGTGTGTATTTCAAGCTGATGCAATATAGAATTAGATCAGTGATATCTCAACCTCCTCTCTGCCAAGTCTTATTTTAAACAGCAAAACATCTTGATCCTTTTTCCTTCTAGTCATGATCAAAGGAGAATTTTTAGATTTTTTTCTCCGAAGCCAAGTCTCCCTGTTAACAGTTTATGTAATACAGCATTTTGCTAGTCTTCTTTTTGTGGTACTTTGTACTGCTCATGGATTTCTAAAATGCAAATTTGGGGCTTGTTTCTGGCTCATCTTTCCACTCATCTGAATTTACAGTGTCGTGTTCTTAGGTGCTTTTGAAAATGTAGAATGTTCCCTCTTGATTTCCATCCCCTCCCCTCCTTCTCAGACCCTGTTGCATACCAAGCTTGTGTTTTCAGATACAGCATTTAGGGACTTCTGAAGAAATCTCATAAGATACCTTCTTGAAAGACTTCAGATAAAGTTATTTGAGAATATTGTGATGATTTTAAAAATCAATGCGGTAGTGGGATATGGGATGGGGGGGCAGGTGAAGAATATCTAGGGAATCTCAGGGGATTCAGAGTATGGGTATCCATGGTAAAGCGTCGCCTGGTCAGGGAGGAGTTGAACAACTTTTTGTGTTTTCCTTAGTTCAAGCTGACATGAGAAGTTGGAAACACCCAACCATCAGATGCCAGGGAAACAGGGTAAGCTGGCAGTGGGCTTGAGGGGAGGGGTAGGGCACAAACCAAATTGTGTATTAAACAGACCACCCAAGGCAGGTGTATTTTAAAGGTGGTTACAATCTCTTTCTTCCTGTACTGTTACGCTAGTTCATAGTGCTGTTATAAATGAGAGAAACATCAATGTTTTGAGGTATCAGTCTTGCAGGTAGATGTGGTAGAGCAGATTCTCACTTCTCAGTGTTGGTAATCTGTAGGTCCATGTCATTTGTAGTAGGAAACCAAAATCTGCACGGAATTTTATTTTAATGAAGGGGTCAGGTAGCATCTAGATTTCAATGAACGCTGAACTGTTTTGGAAGTACTAGTTTTGAGCACAGGGAAGAGTTCTCCTTTGAGGAAAGCTGTGCAATCTTGATTTTTTTTTAATCTTACACTGAAACCATCTTTTAAAAATACAACATTTTTACTTTTCAAACATTAAATATTCTAATAATTGTAGACTAAAAACTAGCACTTAAGAACTTGTTCCATAAGGAGGTTGTAACATTTCGTATAAAAAAATTGGTTTGTGTAACGTGTGCTTGGTTTTTAGCCATTATGATTCACTTCCAGTTTTGTAAGTGTGACTGTAGGAAGTTCAGGATATGTTTTAATGTTATTTAGAAGATACGGGTGGACTAAGAGGTGGAAAGCATTGTGGTTGACAGAATTGGTAATGAGCTTTGGAAAAAATAGAGAATGTTGGTGAATGGACTATATTTTGCTTCATCAAATGCAGTAGGGAAATGCGTGGAATGATTTTGGAAGGAATAGTTTTAACTTACTGGTGTTATTTAACAGGTCATGAATTCAATAGTCACATTTTTGCAAGACCTTTTTTCTAGAATAACCACCTATGAGTTCTGAAATCTGTAAAAGGAGAGACAAAGATTCACAAGTTCCTTTTAATACATCGGTGAAGAGTTCGTATGATAGGGGACAAGATAAAAGAGAATTCTTTTCTTTGAAAGAGGATTTTGGGTTGTAATATTTGCTATATGCAGTCTGAGAGGAGCAATATCTAAATTGCATAATCTTGAATTCGGCAAGTAATGGTAAATTAAAAATAACATTAGATAGTAAATTTTGAGAGGAAAATCTATTGCTTCTTTAGATTATCCATGTCGTCGTGTATTTGATTTTTTCAGAGTAAAATAAATGGTGCTTTTGTGATTTAATTAGAAAATATTAGCATATATATTAAAGCATAGGCATGCTGTGGTAGACAGACTGATGTATTTTAGTAGCAATTTGGGAATATCTGTATGTAGCTGAATAATCTGTCAGTTTAAGCCAAAATCATTTGCAGATTTGTATTAATTTATTTTCAAATTTTTGCCTCTTTCTAACCATGCAACAGGGTAAAGCTTTGGAGGAATTATGTTTCAGTATCACCCATTGTGAGGCATTTGGATTAATTTTCTGTTCTTTATTAATTAATGTGCAAGAAGCTGTAGCTTTCTCAGGGATTAGCGACAGATAGGATAGACTGAGTTTAACAGGATACACTTGTATGCACGGCCTTGGGCCGTTGGCTCAGTTATCTAATACTCCAAGTTGATGGCTGTGGAATATGTTCAAGTCTTTGACTTCAAACTTTTGTGTTTGGGTACCTGTTAATCATGAGATAGAAATGTGGTTTGATTTTTATGTGATAATAAATGAGAAAGAGGAGTTCTGGTGAAGCAGCGTTTAGTCTCAAGATGTCCTGTGACCACAATATAGTGGTGATAAGTGCCATAGCAATGCTTAAATAATAATGCCATAGCAGTTAAATGGCCCGTTAATGCATAAAGCTGAGGTTCCAAATCTTCTGATCAGTTTTTCTTTCCGTTTCGGGGCTCACAGTGATGTTTGTGGTTCAGATTTTAAGAAGCAAGTTCTTCAGCGGTGTGTGTGCACGTTTCATCAACCAAATTGCTGAAATATCTTTGCAGTTTGAGCAGGGGTGGGTGTTACATATTAAAGGAAATAAGGAAGATGCTCCTGGGAGCATCTCAAAGTTGTTAGCGACTGAATAGAGCTGATTATTCAATATCAGATGCAACTTAACTAGATCATACTGGAAGCAATCTTCAGTTTGCAGAATTGATCTGAATTAACTGTAGAGCTTTGAGTAATTAAAAGGACAGTCTGCTAGAATATGGGACTGCAGTTCTATGGAGCATTCAGCAGCTGAGCTGACATTTTCAAAGGAATTTGTCAGACCTCTGGTATGTCTGTATTAAAAATATACATTCTTATATTCTTAGTGGTCTATAAATATTTCACCTGGGATACTGGCAGCGTGGGTGATTCTCTGTAAACTGGTGGCTGCTTTTAGCTGTAGATGTAAAAATACACAGTAACTAAAAGGAAATTTTAGGTTTGTTTCATGGAGACAGAATACATTTGTTTTAAAACTTGATGTTAATGTTATAGCCAAAAGGGGAGAATTTTTTTCTGAAGTCGAAAGGCATCAATTAATAAAGCAAGGAGAGAGGTGTTACTTAGAAACACTGGCATCATATCAACTGTAATTTACATTGGAGTTACACATCTTTACAACAGGGTAAAGATAAAAATAAATTAAAAGCTTATTTCATGGTTGAATATATTTTCTGGTTTCAGTGTAGTTTAAATGAGTCTTATTTTCAGTGGAGGTGAATGTAGGTGTCTGAGGACACATTTTGGGCCTGAAAGCAGTTGTAAGAAACGCTGAACCTTCGTATGTTACAAAGGAACAAAGCTGTGCTATGTATAAGGAAGTAAATAATGCTTTCAGGATCTGCAGTTGCATGTTTGTAATAAATGGGGAAAAAAGTTGCTATTTTGATTTCTGACCAAAATACAGAAAATACAGGTTATGTTCATTTAGGTTTGTGGTTTTTGGTATGTTTGTTTTTCTGTTTTTGCTGTTGTTTGGTTTACATAAATTTTTTGAGAATGTTATTTGATGATGTTTTCTGACTTCTAAAGCAGATTTAGAAGAAAGTATCAATGAACACGAGTTGGAGCCTTCACCTCCCAAAGGAAAAAGGAGGGGTCGTAAGGGAAAGCCAAGAAAAACTAATTTAAAAGGGCAATCAGAAGACACTAGATCTACGTCCTCACATGGCACAGATGAAATAGAAAGCAGTTCCTATGTAAGCAGTAAATATGCTAAACTTCTTAGAAGGCAGAATTGCATATTTTTTTTCTCTGCAAATATATTTTTTTATTAAAATTTGCATTTGTCTGAGCCTCCAGCTGGTGGCCACAGGCTTTTTAAAATGATAACCTTATTTGTAACCCAGCAGTATATTTTAGTGAAATGTTTTTCTTTCAGAGAGACAGGTCTCCCCACAGAAGCAGCCCCAGTGATACAAAACCTAAATGTGGATTCTGTCATGCAGGTGAAGAAGAAAATGAAGCTAGAGGAAAGCTTCATATATTTAATGCCAAAAAGGCTGCAGCACACTATAAGTGCATGGTGAGTAACAGTATTGTTGTTAACGAGTCTATTATGTGAATTTTGTCTGAATTGCTATTTTAGATTTTAATACAGTGCGCTCACATGTAATTATGCATGAGTATTGTCTGTGTGCTGATGATCTATTTAAGCACTGAAGTGTTGCAAAGTGAGCAATTCATTTATTTTCACTGCAGGCAATATGGATAAAAGTTGGCTACGTGCTAAGAGATGGAATTAGCTCAGGGAGACTCTTTAGCTTATTAAAAATTCTCCCTTAGCATCTAAATGCACACATGATATTTAAAAATGAAAACAGTTCTAACTAAAAGAATCCACTAAAAAAATAAAGCACCTTTACTCCACAGGCGTTCAGACAAAATCCAGGAAGAATCCATGAACTTCATTAATTTTCTGAACAGTGGTTTCAGGCTGCATGTCTCAAGTGGAGTGGGACATGGACATTCTAGGAAACCCTTCCCTTTAGATGGTCACATTTAGAGAACTGTCAGCCTGAAGAGGATCTGCTCATTTCAATGAACGTGAGCAGATAGTGCTGTCTTTCATACAACTCATTCTATGAATGAGGTAGGGCTTGGAGTAATAAACCTCAGTGGTTCCTGTTGTACCTTAGAATGAGTCAGTAGCCCAGGCAATCTGTGAAGTATTTAGTAAGTGTCCTCCTCTACCTAGCCTCACTAAACAGGGAGCTGGTGGGTGCCAGCAGCCTTGAGTCTTAGAGTATTCTTTGCTACTTTGTGTACCTGAGCTACAGTTTTAAGAGAGCTTAAACTGGGTATACCAAGATGATGATAGAGGTAGGCACGGTACTTATGTGCTCATTGTCATCCCTCAGGGCTTTTCAGGTATGTTGACATTAGCTGTGCCATGAAGCTGGATTATATATATGTCACAGGGAAGGAAATGGAATATTCCTAAAAAGTTTAGTGGTGTAGTTGATAATTACTTTGTTTTCATCACGTTGTTATTTCTTGTCTACTCCTTTGTCTTTTAAAATACATTTCTCCATGGCAACAAGTGTAATTAAAACAGTCAGGTGGGTGTCAGAAGGAATACTCATCATACTAATTTACTCAGCATGGGGGTTTTTTTCCTAACTTGTTGGTGAAGCACATGCTGGCTGAGGTCACAGAAGGAGGTGGTCAGTACTCAGTTGTTCCTGCACATAAAACAATTTCTAGTCATGTTGGGGACCTAAAATTATTTTGACTTGCTTGTTTTACAGTTGTTCTCTTCTGGTACTGTCCAGCTAACAACAACCTCAAGGGCAGAGTTTGGTGATTTTGATATCAAAACTGTACTTCAAGAAATCAAGAGAGGAAAAAGAATGGTACGTGTCTGCAAAATGTGATGAACATGTTACTGATTCTGCTAAGGCATATATAGCTCTGCCTCCCTCCTTTCATGAAACAGTATTTTCCATCCATTTCTAAACACAAAATTGAAATGTATTAGTTTTGGGATAGGTAGCCAGATAGGAAACACCTTAAAAATTAGTGGTGTTTGGGCATGTGGTATTTAGGATTCTTTATGACAGTGTACAGTCAATTATTATTATTAGCCTTCCTGTAACCATAAGAAACAGCTTTGGATCCTGTGTTACTAAAAGTATACTCTGTAAAACTGCAAAGAAACTTAGAGAGTATGTTCTTGCAGTGACGTGTTTCCAACTATTCTAATGTTTTAATATGAAAATGTATTAAGGTCTCAGAGATGGACATGTTGGTAAAATGTCACGTATTTTATTAAAATTCAGGATGTTTTTAGAGTGATAAGAAATTGGGGGAGAGAGAAACAACTCCTATCAATATTGTTCCTCAAAAAAAATCATTTAAGATTCTTTGTATATTAACATACTGACTTCAGTGGCAATAAAATTATCTTGGAAATGCAATAATACATGCAATCCTGTAGTAGTTTTCAGTGACCTGCTAATGCATGACCTGCCCAAAAAAGTACTCTGTTCCAGAATGGTAGCCATAAATATGAGGAACACTAAACTGAATACTGAAAGGCAAGAGACTGAAAGGCTGAACTGTGCCATTCTCTTCTTTCTTCTGCACAGAAATGCACACTCTGCAGCCAGCCTGGTGCTACTATTGGTTGTGAAATTAAAGCCTGCATAAAAACGTACCATTACCACTGTGGAGTAGAAGACAAAGCTAAATACATTGAGAATATGTCACGAGGAATTTATAAGTAAGGACCTGTATAATTCTTGAATCTATGATGAAAGTGAAGATATTTCATGACACTTCTTTTATGTAACTTGGCTAGTCAAGTAGGTTATTTAAAAAAAGAGACTATTGTTTCATTTTAAATGGTATTTTCAAGTGATTTTTTACTTTGCTAAATATTTCAGTTACTCTACTAACAAAATTTCTATAGTAATGTTGTAATATGAGAAATGAGAAAATTCATCTGTAATTTGTACTGAGGAAACCCTGGATAATTTATGTAATGATTCCTCCAGATTGATACAGTTTGTAGCTTATTTTTGGGTTTTTTCAGACCCATAACTTTAACACTTGCTTGTGGAACCGCTGGTTTTAGTGGCTTGGCTGCAGCTGAGTTGCCAGTGTGGCTGTGCCCACAAGAGGGCATTCTTTGAGCAGTGTAGTAGCAGTTCTTGGAAACTAGAATGGATCCGTTTTGTTGGCTAGTCTTCAACCTTGTTTTCTCTCAGTTTAACTGATGCTTGACTGAAAACCATGAATGAGTTGAAAGAGACAGCAATTGACTTGTAACACATCTCAAAACTAATTGAGAGGAAAGTCTGGTTTCGATAGGTACTGTAAGTAAAAGTCCTCACTGTTACTTTTATTCTGGTAGACTCTATTGTAAAAACCATAGTGGAAATGATGAAAGAGATGAAGAGGATGAAGAAAGAGAAAGCAAAAGCCGTGGCAAATCAGGCACTGACCATAATGACATTCCTCAGCAGCAGCTCAATGGAAACTAGGTATGGAAGTTACTCCTGACAGATCTGTTACCGAGACTGAAACACAATATACATTTAATGTAGTTTATTGCAGTGAAGTATTTAAATTTAGTGTATGCAGATAAGTACTTTTTATTGGCAGACTGTAGAAAAATGGGGAGGATTTGTTGTTTTTTAAATCTAGCTGACTTTGTAACAGTATAAGAAGGGAGGCCCTCATTTCTATCACTAAATATAGATGTGATGTCAGACCTAAATGCTTTTCTGTATGAATTTAAATTTACCATTGTTTTCATCATTTTTCAAACAGGTTCAAGGGACAGAATTATAGAACTGGGAATGGCTAAGACATCATAACTACTAATTCTTTTAAATTGTTTTCTAAAATCAGAAAAGGGTTAGTAACTTTTTACTACCCAGCTCTGTTAGAAATTTCATTGAACTGCCTGAAACGTTCATGTGTGTGAGCCTTCAGTAAGTGGCAGAGTTTTACATGTCAATATTATGTAGTTTGTAGTCTGCAGTGTCTGGAAAAAAATGAAACACTATATAAATGATATGTAATATGTACAGTGTCAAAAGTTAAGGCAGACATTGAAATGAAGTAAGATCTATATTTCTGGACTGAATAAAAACCTTAAGATTTGGAATGTGTAAGTTGTTTAGTAGATTCATGCACTGAGGGAAGGTCTTAGCTAGTTTAATTAACAACATGGACAAGTTCGTGGTGGCAACAAGCTGGTACTTTGTGAATTTTGCATTTTCTTTACACACAAGTTACAGAGGCTATACATGGGAAAGCCGCTCTCTGTTTTTGCTTGCAAAGCACACAGTAGAAAAGGACTCACTGTACACCGAAACACGCTTGAACATTTCAGGTTGTTCCTGTTGTGGTTGCTCATTCCGCCCAGCATTGCTTGCGGGAGATTTACTTGAGCAGCTGTTGGTTCTGAGCTGTGAGCTTTAGAACTCATGCCAAAGGGCTGTAGTTCATTCTTTCCCCAACGACCCACCTCTTTCTGTGTCCCTGAGTTACAAAGAACACTTCACTAAGTGTGATTAAAACCTTACTATACAAATGTTTGGACTCTGCAGCCCAATCTCTTTTACTTCAGAGAGTTACAACTCTTAGCTCACTATGGAATTTAGCCACCATATCTGACGTCCATACCTCAAGTGTTCTGTGGTGTGTGGAACACTTCATGTTTTGTCCAGAATATGCATAAAGGTCCCATATTCTGTAACAAGAATGAGGAAACAACCTTTTTTGCTAGATTGGTATTTATTTTTGAATCTTATGACCACTATATGAGAAACTTTGCTTATCATCCTTATTGTTTTAGTGATTATTTTTTCCTCTTTCTGTCAAGTCAACAATCACATCACAGAATTCTGCTTGCTAGAGTTTGATGTTCCTTTAGGGAATAATCAGATCTAGGCTATACCAAACCAAACAGATCAGTCCTCTGCTTTCAAAACACCTTGTCATTTCTAGTGGCTACTAGCTTCTTCAATTGGTCTGTTAAAGCACATTATCAGACTTACTTAAATAAAACCAAAAAGCTGCATCTAGTCCACATGTTTTTCTGTTGCTATCGCATCACCTTATTGTTTGTTTAGGGTTCTGATTGTTTCACTCTGAACTCCCAACAAAACTTCTGGATTTGAAGGAAGGAAACAAGCAAAATACACTGATTTGACTATAAACTGCTACATTCTTCTGTGATGGGTATTGCAAACACAGTTCATTTGTAACATGAGTTTCTGTAGCATTTTTTACTTGTATTTTTAAAAGATTTAACATGTGTCATTTGTCTTCTTATGCATTCCCTTAACGTCTTGAGGGACTCAATTACTGTATATTGGGGTTTCTAACATTTTACCTGTTAGAATTCAATCAATTTTGTTTGCTTTCCTGGAGAATAATGCCATTTTGGAAAGAAATATTGCTGTGTACAGAAAATATTCAGTTACTGCTCTAAACATGATGCCATTGATCATTTTTATTTTGTATTTGTAACTTTCAAAATTAAAAGCGTGACTTGAATTGCAATGACAGATCGATTATTGAAATTGTCTATCCAGGTGTTTTGTTTCTTCTAGAATATGAACATTTTTCAGCCACTCAGAACAGTTTTAGAATGCAAAATAACATCCTTCAATGTTTTAATGTTCCTCGATTTGTGCCTCGGACATGGCCCTCCCATGGAAAAGGGGCACTTTGTTTGCAGCTACTGTATTTTAACTAAGGTTGCATGGGGTAGATCTGCCAGCATACTGATTGTATCCAAGACTGAGCTCTAATTCGTAGTGTGTCAGTTGCTTAGTATACTATTCAGTCCAATAATTCATCTGTTATGAAATAAATTACCCCATCCCATGCCTTGAAGCATCAGAACAGCACTTCACCTTTGGGTAGCAGAAAAGCAAGTGGCTGGTTTGCCTGTTACCTCTTTGTGCTGAGGTGGCCTGATTAAACTGTCATTAATTCATGGAAACAAAGTCGAAAGCAAAAATCTTTTCTCAGACACCTCAAATTTATCATAACTGACTTCAACTCATGTATGCTGGGTAAAAGTGCCTTACAATGTAAAAATTGTATTTATATGTTCCCAAGTAGCATCACCTGCTGGGGAGTAATTCTGTTGTGGTGTTAATATTTAGAAGACATGTACCTCAGCAGTGTATTTACTGTACATCTCTTACGTCCTTAATTGTAGTTTTAAAAAGCATGACAATGTATGATAGTATACAACATTTACATCATTTTTTAAAGACAAAATACTGCCATTACTGTCTTTTTATGTGTATTTTAGCTTGGAATTTCAGACAGTCTGTCTGAATGGTTTGGTTTGTTTTTTGGGGTTTTTTTTTGGTAAAGAAATGTAATCTTTGCAAGCATATATTGAAGATTATTCTGGAGCATCTACTGCTTTCCCAGAAATGTTAGAAGTAATGAAAGTGCTCTGTAGGTGAATAGGTATGTTTAAATTAGCTAGTTAAATTAATGCAGCCTATTTGTTACGGAGATTTTTTTTTTAATAGGCACCTTTTGCTTTCATCTCAAAATCAGAGAACTCTTGAATTTAACAAAACTTGTCTTATGAAACTTGTTTCACTTTATTTAAATTGTTTTGTTTTGGGGTTTTTTTGGCCTTTGGGCATTTCTCCTGCTCACAAGAGTAGTGTGTGCTGTTTAAGATGCCTGGAACCCTCTTGAGAAGGGAGGTTTCTCCCCAACTCACTGTATCTCTATATTAACAGATTTCCCCAACTCACTGTATCTCTGTATTAACAGATCTGCGATTGTGCTATACCAAGAAAGGACTGTACCAAGGAGGGACAGGCATCAGAAGGATATTGTTCAAATAACTTGAGGACACAGCTGGTGTAATGCCAGAGTCTCAAGGCGTGATCAAACACTATAGCAGTAAGCTGTACCATCACTCCATTCTAGGGAGGGGTGAAAGGCTGGTTCACTATGAGCATCAGTGCAGCTAGCTAGGATGAAATAAATTAGGTGATGAAAAGATCTACTCGTTCAGCAGGTGTTGATCCACAGGAGGTTCTGTGATAAGGCTCTAGTAGGAGTTACACCTACACTCCACAGAGTTTGATCTTTAGGTACAAAAAGCTATGCTGATCTAGAATGGTGTGATTATACCAAATCTGGCCCCTAAAATATAATATAAAGGAAGAGAGCTTTATTCTTACTGCTGCCTATATGAAAAATAACTTCATGCTAAACCAGAGTGAAAGGTGAAGAGGTGATAATCTATTTGAAATATCAGACTTATCTGGCAGGTGATAATCAGTGCATTCCAAAAATATTAATGTGCTGAATCAGATTGACAAGAAAAATTAATCCTCATTAGATGAAATTAATCTTGAAGAGAACTGAAAGTACTTTATAGCAAAATAGTAACTCTTCTTCCATGCCACCAGAAACAGGTTCCACTCTATTAGTGATGGAGATTAAAAAACAGAACACAGCTCTTGATTTATATACTTGTCGAAGCAGTTCCTATATATGCATATGTATGGACAGTCATTAGTCAGCAGTGACATCTCAACCCTTAAAGAATCCTGGAGAACTGTTGCTTGTCAAAAAGCACTCAGGTTAGGCTAACATTTGCAGCTTTTGCTCTAGCATACATTTACATTAGGTGTAAAGACAAGGAATGTGTGAAAGAGGGTAAATGCATTCCTATCTACGATGTTATGTATATTTTGTTCCTGTTATATTGCCTTTACTTCCAAAGTTGTAGTTTGCAGTATTAGTTTCTTTTTATTGGTATCCTTGCATATATATATTCAATAAATGAGTTATGAATTTCATGTTTGCATATCTGTCCTTCTTCTGAAAGTATAACTTTAAAACTCGTTTTAATGCATAAATGCAGTATTTCCTACTGAGGTTACAGGCCCATGCAAATTTTACTGGGAGAGAAGTGAGAATGCATACTTACAGCATGCCACTTAGTGGTAACTCTCCGTATTTGTGTGTTCTTAACTTTGTGCAATGGATAAGCTGCTTTGTGTTTACCATTAGTTAATAACATGGAGTGGCTGACTCACTGAAGGTTCCCATTCCCACCTTTCAAGAACCTTTTTCTACTGTGACCTGGGAAAGCCTATCCCTAGTCAGCACAGACTTGTGTGTGAGGACAAAATTGTCATGCATCATCTTCAGATAGGAGTTGCCAAATTATCAGGTCTTGCTCCTGAAGTGTAATTATTGAATCCCTGAAGAGATTTAAATTAAGACTTCTATTGTCAGAGTAGGAGTAGTTCTACCACATGGCCTTTGATGCCATGAAAATGGTTACTGGGTACATGTTTACTGTATTTGCTGTATGTTTTCTGTGTTTTAATTAAGTCGGGATCTTTTGGAGGAGGTACAGGATATTGTTGAGGAGACTTCTCTGTTCCGTGGATGCAACTTCTCACTGGAATAACTGGTCACTGCAATCTTGGAACAATGGAGGAGAGATCCATGGACACAGAAGCAAGAGACTTTCATTGTCCTCGTGCAGTGTGATGTTAGGGCAGAGCAGTGAGTACTTCAGGGCTCTCATGTGCTCGCTTAGACAAACTCTACTTACTCTGCCATGTGTAAGAGATTGCAGCACAAGCACAACAGTGGTTATCCTCATGCCATACCCCGTATGGAAAATTACTTTCAAGCATTAGAGACAAAAAGGAGATGCTGTAAACTGTGAAGGCTCAGCTTGTCTCTGCCTCCACCCTTCTGTTCAGAACTTGGGGTCAATAGTTTAAAGTGGAAAATTAATGGAACGGGAAAACTATCTGTGAGCTTCTAAAAGAAAGATCAAATTGTGTCAAATTAATGTTGCTCCTTCTACACCAAGGTAACAAACAAGCTTCTTGAGCAGAGGAGAAGCTGTGGGTACAGCTTTACTTTATGTGGCTCTTGTGACTTTCCATAAGAAAGCAGGGGAATGGGGTCTGACACCAATTTAAAAGTGAGGTTATGAAAACCTGTTTGGAAAACACTACTTGGAGTAATTATGAATCATTCACAGTCTGACTGCAAGGTTGTGTTGAGTGGGATTCTCTACAGTTCTGCTCCAATTTGATGTTATTTGGTATTTTCATTAACACTTTGGCTGGCACAGTCTGGTTAAATTATAGGGAGCACCAGACTTGAGCTAACTACTGGCCAAGTAGAAGACAATTACAATGTCAAATGAACTTGATAAATTCAAAAGAGTTAGAATGTGATTCAGTAAATCCAGCAATGGTTTTGACAAATGCAGATCTGTGCACTTCAGCAGAAGCAACGATCAGCTGAACAAATACAGGATGGGACAGGACAGGCTGCTAGGGTAGCAGTTGTACACAAGAGTTCTCTTGGGGTTATAACCAGTCACCAGCTGAACGTGATTCAACAGCATCCTGTTCCTGCAAAATAAAATATGTTGGTTTGGGATGTATGAACAGGAATGTAGTCCGTAAGATACGTGATGTGGTCCTTCTTCCTCGTGATAGTAGGAAGCCTTTCTTGGAACACAGTATCCAGCTGTAGGCACCGCACTTCATGGAAAATGTAAAGCAGCAGGAGATAACCCAGAGAAAAGCAATGAGGAGGGTGACAGGATGGAAGATTGGGCTTGTTCCAAAGTGATGAAGGGACGTGTTTTCAAATCTGTAAGAGAAGGCTGCAAAGAAGAAGGAAATAAACACTTTCCCTTACTGCCACAGGTAGGACAAGAAAAAGAGATGACATTGCACCAGGGGACATTTAACTTGGACATCAGAATGGGCAGTTGGCCTTGGCAGCCAGAAGAGTTAAGATCTGGAATACCTCTCCTGGGCAGGCTGTGGAACTGCTGGAATTGGAGATTGTAAAGGAAAAGCTAGTGGATATCTTACGGAGCTGGTGTAAAGCAGCTTGGAGGTGCTGGGGATAAGGCCAACTGAGTGCCTCACGGATGGTATTTCTTACACTGCCCTCTTCCATTTTCACACAAAGGCCTTCTGCAAGGGAGTCAGAGAGCTGCTCTGGAGCAAAACACTGCGCTGGCAGAGCTCCTGAGCTTGACCTCAAGGCTCACAGCCATGTGTTTCCTTTTTCATCTTTTCTTTTAAAATAGCACTTGTGGGTAGTAATAAAATCTGTGGGGAGACTGGCACCGCCTTGCAGAGTGGCCCACGTCTCCATGGTCAGTACGAACATTCCACCACTGCCCAGCGTAAGGCACTCTCCACGTGTCCATTTCAAAGTTTTGGGAGTACTTCAGCGTTCCAACTCTTGAGTGAATGTGTCCCACCTTGAATGTACGTTTCTGTTGTGTTGACAGTATTTTGTGTCAGCATATGTGTGGGATTAGCACACACAGCTCCTTGATGCTTCTTAATTGTGTGTGCACATGCACGGGGATGATGCAGAGTTTGAGGTGACTGATCTCTTACCCAGTCTTTACAGAATTGCTGTGGCAGGAATCTTAAACCTTTATCTGAATTTATGCCAGAGACAGTCTCTCACTTTGTTTAAACTGAGTTCTCTGCTTTTATTTTTCCTAAAACATCATTCCAGCTGAGAAGAGAGCAACGAGGGCTGGTGCTGCTCTTTATTCCCTGGAGAGCCGTGCAGGTTGCTTGGCACACATTCAATGCCCTATTTCACACTTCTGGCCAAAAATAAATTCCATATTCCTGTGCACAGACTTCCACCGAGCTCCTGCCTGCCAGTGGAGGGCTTTTCAGGGGCTTGGGGCAGGAGGAGGAAGAAATGTGCTCCCTAACCGTATACTAAAAATAGGCTGATGCTGTGCAAACAGCTTTGCTGTGAACTTCCTTCTGGCAGGCAGCCATGCAGCTGCCGTACAGTTTTGAGCCTAGATACCTCTCCAAAACAAGGAGTCACTGGAGTTAAACACAGTCAGCAATGCTTTTAATCTTATTACTCCCTGCTGTGTTGTATCAATTTTAGAGTCTTGCAGAGTGCAGGTAGCTTAGTCAGGATCTAAGTTCAATTTCTTTTTACTTACACCATGGTTAAGACTGGCGCTGGCAAGCCCTGAAGTCTGCAAAGTTCAAAGCAGGGAGGAGGCCTTTAATCTAAAACCGAAATATTCAAGTGACACATCCAAAAAGTGCTTTCCTGCAGAGTAAGAACTGCAGTAGCTGGGCTGCAAAAGGTTTTTAAACTCTCCAAACTGCTGTTAACATCCTTAAATCCTGATGTGACGATACGAAATTGGAAAGTCACTCCCTTAAATGAGACTGGTTTAAAAAGAATAAACACAGGACATGCGACGGTCTGGGCAGTGGGACTGAATGACAGAAGTGATTCATTCAGGTGTTGAAGCCTATGAGTTATTTGGTTTTGCTATATTTACCAGTGATTTTTACCTACTTATGAGTGCCAACATTTTGCCCTAAAATAAATCACGTCACATTCTTCTGTACACTTTGACTACAAAGACTGATGTTTCAATTTAAGTATCCAGCTTGTTTCAATGGTTGTTATTGTTTAGATGTAACAGGGTTCACATTTTCCTTTATCATCATTTCTCATTTGTAGCAATAATATTTTCTAAGACTCTAACTAAATCTCTGGATAATTTTCAGCTATTTCACAGGAATCACTGAAAAAGCAATTTTGCATAGCTGTTTTTTCCTCTTTCAATTTTGTATTGTTGAATACTCTTGGTTTTATTTGAATATTCTGTATCCAATTATCTGATTTCATAGAATCATAGAATGGTTTGGGTTGGAAGGGACCATAAAGCTCATCCAGTCCTACCTGCTGCCAGGGGCAGGGACACCTCCCACCAGACCAGTTGCTCCAAGCCCCATCCAACCTGGCCTTGAACACTGCCAGGGACGGGCAGCCACAGCTTCTCTGGGCAACCTGGGCCAGTGTCTCACCAGCCTCAGTAAAGAATTTCTTCCTAATTGACCTAAATCTCCCCTCTTCCAGTTCAAAGCACCACAGCTCTTTGAGTGTGATCATCCAGCCAGTTCCTTATCCACCTAGTGGCCCATCCATCAAATCCATGTCTCTCTAATTTAGAGACCAGAATGTCATATGGGACAGTGTTGAACGCTTTGCACAAGGCCAGGTAGATGACATCAGTTGCTTTGCCCTTATCCACCAATGCTGTAACCCCATCTTAACAGGCCACCAAATTTGTCAGGCAGGATTTGCCTTTAGTGAAACCATATTGGTTGCCACCAACCACCTCCTCATGTTCCATGTGCCTCAGCACATGGAGACCCTTCAGGAAGATCTGCTCCATGATCTTGCTGGACACAGAGATGACACTGCCCAGCCTGTAGTTCCCCGAGTCTTTTTTTCCCTTTTTTGAAAATGAGGGTTATGTTTCTCCTTGTGCAGGAATTAAACAGAAGATCAGTGTCATTGTACTTTACATGCTTTTTAAACTCTCATCAATAGCAGGACCACACTAGTCTGTAAGTTTGTAATTTAAGATGTGTTTGGCGGAGGTTCAAAGAGACAGGAGCTCTAGTCTGTCTTACTTCCCCTTGGAAAGCCTTTCTGATGCTGCCAAACAATATTTACACCAGAAGGGAACTGAGTTTTGGAAAACTTTTCCAGACTCTGAGGAAACCAAGCAACCTGAGACTTAGATAAGCCTTGGTGAATTTAAAATTTGATGCTATCACTGTGTAAAACTTGTATTACCCCATCAGATATCAAAGATTCACAATTTGAGGAGTGGATTTCAATTAACAGATAAAATTAAGAGCAGAGGTTTGGCCAAAAAATGGTTTTTGAAGCAAATTTCTCCTGTTGTCATCTCTGCTGAGCACTTTATAATACCTTATATTTCTGCAATGATAGGTACAGGTGCCCGGTTCTGCAATTAGCTGAATATACTGTGCTAAACAGGGTCAGTGTCTGGAGCCAGATAGGTTCAAAAAGCATCAAGCTTACTTCTTTTCCTGGGACACTCAGCTTTCTAGCTGTCTGGAGAGAGGGTCCAAATGAGGTCCAGTTTTCTCTGTCCCAGAAGAAAGGTTGCTTTCTCTCCTTGCTGTGGGGCCTGGCAGTCCTTTTGAGAACAGTTTTCCCTTGTTCCATCCCTGTCTTGTGGAGTTTTTCGAGGACAGATTTCTGATGGGGCTTTCCACTGGGTCAAACAGGATTCTGGGTGGGTGACAGTACGCAGGAATTCTAGCTCTTTGCTGCCTGGTCACTTATCTTGGGACCCTATACATTCACTTATTTCCCCTCTTAAATACAAACAGTTCTAAAAGCACTCTTTGACTGAACTGACTGTTCTCACTAGGCATCGCATCCAGTCTTGCCCCCTTAAACCAAATCCAAGATTCAGGGTCTGATGTTACTCCTAGAACAGCATTTAACATTTGAGGATCTGAATGACAATTTTAGCAGCTCACAGCATAAAACTCAAGAGGTCTTGCAAAGGAGAGGGGAGTCCTGAAGTGCCGTTCCCTCCCAGCCTGGCGTGTGCTTCTCATCTCTGCTTCCCTTGTAATCTGCCCAGAGAAGATTTCTGAGATACTTGAACGGCTGCCAAGGATCTGCATGAGAGGCAGGGGCCTTGGCATGTGAGCTCTGCCACCTGATGCCTCGTCTGCATTGAGACAGTGCCAGCTGGCTCTGCGAGCCTCGGCGAATACAGCCTTCTATCAGCAAGTTATCTGATCGGGTTGCTGCCCTGTGGTCTCTTGCTGGTCTTCCTCGTTCTTCTCCCCTGCTGCTGAAAAAGCCTTGCCTCCTCCTCTTGCCTTCTCTTGAGTTTCTGCCTGTTGGCCTAGTTTTTCCATGCTGGTATCAACAGGTTCCAGATTTTTTATTTTTTAAACAATGCATCTGGCTGACCTGTGTGTAGCAGTACAGAGATACCTCTTCTGAGACAAGTGACACGGCTAGCGTCCTACAGTTTTTTAGAAATGCTTCCTGGGGTGTGCAGACAGGTCCTGCACTCAGGTGCCTGGTGAAAGCAGATTAACCTGTTCATTCTTCAGGAGCAACTGAGCACGGCGGTGGGGGGGAACCCCACATCTCTCCTTCACTCCCCCCTCCCTGGTGTAAAGACCTTGTCGAAGCACCAGCCATCTGCATTTGGAGTCACCCAGCTTTCTCTCTGGCTTCAGATGAAGGTATGTACAAGGGAGCTCCCAGTGCAGATATCTGGGGCTGAAGTCCTGCTGCAGGGTTCCCTTGGTTTCTTGAGAGCAGGCTTTCATCAAAGCACTGACTGAGAAGATGGAGCATGTGTTAACTGAGTTGTTGGCTAAAATAAGTGGCTCAGCTTTAGCAAGGGTACTTCACATGCACAGCCTGTGTAGTCCTAGGGGTTTGCTGCACATGCACGTTACAATGTGGACATCTGTCCACTCCTGTGCTCCCAGAGACCATTTAAGTCCAAGTAAGTCAGCAGAGTAAGGTGGCTGCCACTAGTCGCATTGATTTGGTGGGCTTTGCACTGAAATGAGTCGCAAAGAAGCTTCTGGGTCACCCAGGTACCTTGGTTGATGCCAGTGCTGATGCATGAGGGGAGCAGAAGAGCTGGAGAAAATGTACCTCCCCCTAATGCTGCACAGTGAAGGAAAGAACCTGATCTTCATAACCGGTCTTGGCTCTGCTCTTCGTTCTGCTTTGCTTTTGCAAGGGATTGCTGGGGACCTCAGGTGACTGCTTCAGTGTGAGAAGAACCGTGCGTGCAATCGAAGAAGATGGGTGGGAGGAGTAAAAGGAGGTCAGCCTGGGCTTTGTGGTGTCCTTGTACGCAGGGCTTTGGGTACCACGTGACAATGTCTGATAAACACTGGTGGTTCCCCTCCTGTGGCAGCAGGGATGCTGCACACACTGCCAGCAAATGGTTAGCTCTGAAGGATGCTCTGCAGCAAGCACAAACCTGTTGTCATGTTAAAAACAAACTCCTGGTTTTTTTACCTTTTGGTGCACATAAAGTCAGCAACTCCATCAGGCCATGTAGTTTGGTGAGTCAAGTTGAGCTCGAAAAACTGCTGTTACAGACAAAAAAGACAGATACCTTCCTGGTAGTTACATTGCTCAGGCTTCAAACCTTTGTGTCAGGACAAGTTTAAACGAAACCAGTGTCCCTTTGGGCAGGTCTCCAGATTTCAGGTGTGCCTTCCTCCCTGTGTGTGCCACTTCTCACAGCTTTCCCATGCCCAAGAAGCAAGTTCCCTGGAGAGTGAGGAGAGGAGCAAGCCCAGACCTCAGAGCTGTTGAGGGGGAATGTGGCCACTCCATATGCTTGGTCATGGCAGCAGGGCTTGGACTACTCAAAGTCTTGGGTACCTTCAAGGGTATAAGGCCCCACGGCACAGGGTTATGCCAGCTGCTCTGCTTTGGTGACAAGGATCTGCCTTTGCTTGTTTTCTGCCATTTTAAGATAATCCTTGTTTAAATTTCTGCAGGCCCTTAGGCTAGCTGGGCCTTGGCAGCACACTGGCACTCAGTAAACCCCATCGGGCAGGACTTTGGTGTGTCTTTAGGTATGTGTAGTGCCAAGCGCCAGCCTCTCTGCTCAGTTGTGACAGCGCTGAACCAGGACCATTGGGATTATTCTTAATGGATGTTTGCAAACAAAAGCCAGTGAATGCCATTAATACCAGCCCAAAGTGCAGCATTGTCTGCAGCAATCTGAGTTGGTATTTCTGAGGATGGTTGGCATTTTGTGATAAGCAAACACTGAGTGTTTTGTAGTAATTGTGTAATTCTCGTGACAGTGACAATTCCTTGCATTACTCAGTAGAGTGCAAAATGTCTGTAATTTTCCAACCCCTGCCTAGAGTGTGAAAGCATTTTTCCTACAAAGGCTGACAGAGGCAAAGATGTACATGAAAAAGGAAGTTACCTGCAGCTCCAGAGAAGCTCCAGACCCAGCATCGGGTCAGAGGTTTGGCTTACTTTCATTTGCATAAGTAAATTGCCATTTAGTAGCTGAGCAGGGAGAGGAATCTTGGTAAATGCCCACCATCAGGGAAGTCCCAGGCTTGAAACAACCAAGTAGATAGACACCACTTGCCAAAATCCATGGAGACTGGCACCTCTGAGGATCACTTTGATGACTAATTTCTGCAAAAGTCAACAAGAGAGAGAACAGGAATAACATTATTTTAAAAGGTATTTTGTAACAAACATCTATTCCCCATTTCTTAGGAAGGGTGTGTCTCTTTTTAAATGCTGTTTTGGTACATCTGGCTTCCTCTCCCAAACATTAGGCTAGGAAAATAATTTTAGGCTATTTAAATTAATAGTTGAGGGATTTCTCTGTAGCCATGATGAAGATGAGATGCTTGCATGCTAAATTTATATTTTGGTGAGTACTCTATGTATCATCTAATGAAATATTTGGTTTTTGTTTTCCTCTTGATTAAAAATGTTGGTGCTCATCTCAGGACAAGGTTGATGTGCCTTCAGTCCTCCCTTTTTTCCCATTCTGCCTGCACAGACTAATTTCTAGTCACAAGTTAGTCCTGCTGGTCTCAGTTGTTAATCTGCTGAAAAATCATTGTGCTCTTTGCTTTTTTAGGAGACTTGTTTTGTAAAAAAAAACCCAAAACAAAACAGAAGATAAATTCTGCTAATTCCCTGTGAGTCACCCAGCAGCAATAGCAAAGCTGGGAGGAAAAAATGGGGGGAAGAGGGGGATTGGTGAATGGGTGGTGACCTGAAGATCTGACTCAGAGCACTGTTTCAAGTGTTTCCAAATGAGGAAAACTCAAGTTATAACCTCCAGGTATCCAGCCACTGGGGGCACATGGTTACCAAGCAAGGTTTTTAGAAGTCTGTCAATAAAGTTACAGACAACTGCTGCTCACGCAGGCCATGGTTCAGTGGGCCTGAGCACTGAGATACGCCCGGCTGCCAACAGAGGACAACATAGTTATGAAATCAGGAATCAATTCAGAGACAAAACATGTTCATTAAATTATTTTGCCTTCCAGAAAGCTGTGCATACCAGAGAAATCAGAACATTGGCTCTCCCACGTTATGCATCATCTAGCCAGAAAAAGTGCAGCTTCCAGATACCTCTGAACCCCTTCCCTCCACCCTCCCCTGCAACCTTCAGTGATTCCCATACCAGCAAGAATAAAACTGGTCATCTACTAAATCTGTTGCTGATCTCAGCTAACCGACTTCCTGTAATATCAGCAAATATTTCTGCTTTTGTAAATCTGTTCTTCCCTCCATAACGGGGTGCCAGCGGGACCAGGAATGCTTTGGATCTAGAAATGTGCTGGTTGGCAGGAGGATCAGAGAAACTGCTCACCCAGAAGGGCAAAACAGGACTAATGCTTTTGTCTACTCGGGAAAAATTGCATGGAAGTCAAGCCAACAACTTTTGCACGCAATCAGAAAGGTGCTGTTGGATGCTACGTTTAATGGCAGACATCAGTAGTGGCCATTAATGAGAAATGTCATCAGTAACTAAAATAAAAGCAGGTCCTAAAGAGTTCTGTGGTTGAATGGTCGCTCAACAGACACCATCCATTGCCCAATAACGTTAGGCTCTTCCTGAACTCAACAGGGCAGCTGCTGTTCTTCCCAGCCTTCTGGAAACAGGCCAGTGATGCCATGTCCCTGATATTCGTTAGCTGCAGGGCGTATTTCATTCTGCTGCTCCAGGCCATTTGATAAAGGCTCCTTCCTCCCTCTCCAGAGTTAACCCACCCAAACTGTAGCTGAAAACCTAGCTGCAACAATTCTGCATTCACTAGGGATCGTGCCTATTTGCCTAGCTATAATTTGTTTAAATCGGTTCTTTCATACAAAGGAATGCTGTCGTTTTTCTGAGCCAGCAGTAGTAATGCTGGATGTAGATCAGGAGTTGATTGCTACAGCTCTTGATGAATCAGGTTATTTTTAAGAATCATTGTTCTTCTCTTGACGCTAGGTATTAATGCAGCATAAAATAAAACTTGGTCTCCAACCCCTAGAAAAGAAGGGGAAAGCCTTCAGCTGACACACGATTGTTTAAGCTAGAATACAAGAAACCATGAATTTCCATTTGTAGCGTTGCATGGTCCTTAACTCCAGACCTACAGGAAAAGTTGACACTGTTGGGTTTTTTCCCCCCCTTGAGACCACTGGAGCTATCCAGGCATTTCCATGCTTTCTTACTATTTTACTTCAAGATAACATTTTTCCTTCAGACTATTAAAGATATGGACAGCATCTGGAGGCGCAGCTCAGCCTCATCCTGTCAAGTGGAGATGCAGTAATAAATGCACTTCAGTGCATTTTCTATCCACCCCGTGCGGGGAGGTGTCAGAGGGCAGGGGATCCCTTTCACTTGGGTGTGGGAGAGTGTCACTTCTCTCTTTGCTTGGCGAACAGGCACAATCACTACTGACTCAGGCCTACTTTGAAGCCTGTCAGTTCCCTGCTCTGCCAGATGTGGAGCGGCATCTGAGAAGGTTCCCTGCACCACGCCAGAGTGATGGTTGGTTGCTGGCTGTGACCACACTAACACTGCAAAGGACAGTGGAGGAGAAAAGTCCCACGATATATTCAGACACACAGGGACCTGACCCCTGCAAGTGAACAACCAGAGCCCTGAAACATGAGATTGGGTGATCACGATTGTCCTGACATGGAGCTGCCAGGGTGCTGAGGTCAAGCAGGTGACACCGCCCTGCTGAGACCCTGAGGGCTGGCAGTGCCCCAGCACCCCCGGGGCCTCTCTGATGGGTATTTTGGTGCATTCTCCCCACACCTTCAGCTGCCCGTGCCAGGGGCTGGATTTCTTGTGCTTGGGGGCAAAGTGGCTCCACCAAATCCTGTGATCCAAGTGTTGTGGGCAGTCCCTTTTCCTCCTCCAAGGTGCATGAAGCAGTGATGGGAGGATGGCCATGGCCATGCCTTGGCCATGGGGGATCCTGGGCAACACCGGGCAGCAGCAGTGATCCCGCTGTGTGTGGGGATCTGTCTGTGGAGCCCTTCCAAGGATGGGGACACCTGTGGGGAGAGCATCCCCTGAGCTTGGGTCAGGACACACAGTGCTCCATCTCCCGGGGAGCCTGAGGGGACAGGGGGCATCCCTACACCGCCTCAGGGAGCGGGAGATCAGCTCGGCAGACCCAGGGATGGGGACGGGGGACACCTGCACCCCCGCTGGGATGGGGACAGCCCAAGCAGGGGAAGGGCACCCCCGGCAGCACGGAGCTGGCCCCGGCCAGGAGAGAGGCTCTCTGTGCCCCCGGGGAGGCGGCTGCCGGCGAGCCCGCCCCATCCCCGCCGCCAGGCCCGGTGCAGGCCGCCAGCGCCGCGGCCATGTTGAGGGCG
>VZRW01006919.1:1389938-1419933 GCA_013398125.1 Aegotheles bennettii
GGGGTGGGCGAGCGGGCGGTGCCGGGGGGCGCCTCGGGAGGGTTCAGACCCGAGTTGCCGCCTCGGGGACGGAGGTGAAGGAAGTTCCCAGCGGCGCGGAGCGGAGCCCGGCACAACTTCCCGGCGCTGCCCGGGCGTGCGGGGGGGCCGGGGCCGGGGCCGGGCCTCCATCGCCCGAGGGGTCGCGTTCGGGTGCGTTTCTGGGTGAGGAGCACTCGGGGGGGGTTTGTTCTGTCCATCATGGCTGTACCCGCTAAGGCTCTTACAGACTCACGTTTATTTATTTATCTTTAAAGCCGGTGAAACCCACGCGGTGTCTGACGGCTGCGAATCCCCGCGGTCCATAAAAACCACGATAGAAGCTGCAGGAAGGGCCCATTCCCTGCCAGGTGCAGCAGGAAGGTTTAGCGGGGGGTCTGGAGCACAGGAAAACACCGAGTGTTCGGGGAGGACCTGTCCTTAACACCTAAAACACCGGCCCGGTCTGGGTTGCAGGGACCCCGGTGCCTGGGCTGGGTGCGTGGGTTGCTCATGCAGGGTCTGGTTGGGATGGGAGGGTGAAATACTCATTAAATTCCCCACCTGAAGTGCTCATTAGGGGTTAGACAACAAAAAAGCTGGCTGATCACTGGCCAAGCACTTCCTTGGGCACCGAAGTAAGCTTTGTGCCCTGCAAGGTAGCCAAAATGGATACTTAAAATGCTTGCCCTGGTGAGCTGTCAGTTGTAAGGTTTGGTTTTCCCTCTGAAATTCATTTTATGCATAATAACATTCAGGTGCATGGCCAGAGAGTGGAGGAATTAAAAACCACGTTGTCATTTTCAAGCTGCAGCAGGGTTAAGGTTCAGGGAAGGCTGTTCTTGATGCTGTTGCAGCAATATGCCCCAGACCTCGGCAGCGTTTGGGATAATTATATACGTGTGCTAATCCGTTGTCCTAATTAATATACACTTGCTAATGTTACAGGCTGTTTCATACAGGAGATTTGTCCATGCAGGACAGGGTGCTGAAGCAGGGCTTTCACCTCAGATTCTGGAAGATCTCGAACCTCCATGGTCTGCAGATGGTGGTCTGAGGAGGCTTTGCTTCCCAGCAGCCTGACCTGTGCTCATGTGGCTGCCTTGTCTTGTCCTGGGAGCTGGCTCGTGTGGTTTGTTGTGATCTGGTGCTGTGGAGATTTGAAAGATGTCCATGTCAAAACCTCTGTTTGCTTAATTGCAGATGCAGGTTTTGCATTACAGTAGGAAAATCAGAGGTGTTAAAAAGCTCCTTGATTATCTTTTTGATGGAATAAAGAGATTCGCTGAGGTGTGGTAGCTTCATTTTCCCACTCTGATGTAGGAGCATGTTGTTAGGACTTAATTTCTTCCCCACAGTGTATTGTGCAACAGCTCACATGGTGTTTCAAGCATCTCTTGTGAACCTTAGGTCCTGATAGGTGACACTTTATGTGGTGTTCAGTGTGACTGATGTTTTTATAGAGAGGGAAAGTAAGGTGATCCCGATGAGCGTAATGTTTTTGCTAGTTTACTGAATAAAGCAACAACTTGCAGTTTCTCACCACAGACTTCCTATAAGGCTTTGTAGAAATCTCACCTTATTTCCTTTTCAGATTGGCGATGATGAACAAGGTTACGACCTGGACTTGTTCTGCATACCTAAACATTATGCAGATGATTTGGAAAAAGTCTATATTCCTCATGGGCTCATCATGGACAGGTTTGTTTGACTTCAGACAGTACACTGCTCCAGCTGATTCCATGATGCTGGAATAAACAATCTTCCAGTGATAGTTTTGCTGCCTGGTAACTGACTAAATAAATTACATTTAATTAGAGACTAAGACGTACAAATGCTAATTAACTCCTTCTTGTTTGGCTTCTAAGAGTTCGTACGTTTGCAGCTACGCCATGGTTTGGAAATCTGTCGAAATTCTCAAGTGAAATTTCGTGGTACAGAGCAATGGATGACTTTCTTTCCAGTGTTTCTTTGATGTTTTACCTTCTTAAAACCTAATTAGAAGATGCTATTTGTTGTGCCAGTCAGTCTGAAAGCAACTATAGCCTCTTGAATTTCCTTAGGATATTAATAAAAGTAAATTATTAATCACATCGTCATAGACGTTCTCACGTCCGTATGGTAGGTAAGTAATACCCAACTTTCTCCTGCCTTCTGGGAAAGACAGTAGCCTCTGCAGAGATCAATCTGTCACTTCTGTGGTTGCTGAAGTCTGTGATGTGCTGTGGAAGTTTTATCTCGTGTGATCAGAAATGATGCACAAGCCTGTAAGGCGTTTTTGGTTTACTTTGTGTTCAGTAGATGCTAATTCCCTGTAAGAGAATAAACAGCTAACTCGGTGAAGGAGTTGCTGGAGACACACAACCATTGAAGAGTGGTGCTAGTTGGATCTTCTATAGGAAAAAATTGGACAAAGTACATGCTATTAAGTAATTGATGTAAAGTTTATACTGATAGGCTTTCTCTGAGAAACCTGCTGTCAGCTGGCACACAAATACACACCATGCTTTCTAAAATAAATGACAAGATAAATTTAGAAACAATGATTGCAGAAGAACGGTGCAGTGTTCTCTTGCTCTGCTTTGCTGCTATTGTATTTTGCAGCTAGGACAAATTTCTGGCATTCTAGCTTGGCAAATAAATATAAACTCTTTAGTTTCCAATTTGATAATTCTCTTGCTGCTCAGTTAGGGAAGGCTGCTGTCTTTTTAGTTGTGTTAGCTTACATTGCTCTTTGCATGGAAGCTGAACCTGTCTTTGGCAGGAGAAAATGTACCTTTATGTCGCATATCTGATAGTGAAACAGCTTTGGGGTGTTAAGGTTTGCTTTGGCTGAGTGTGACGTATGAAAACAAAGGCATTTGGCAGTGCTGCTGTTGGATTAACCTTGAAAGGCAAAACTTTGTTGACCAATAACGTGTAAAAGTGACTGAAACGGTAAGCAAATATTTCCGAGCAAAATGTGTTTCCAAGCTTGATGTCTGTGTTTGCTGCTGTTAGGATAAAATGCTGCTGCTGTAGCAAGCAAATAAAATGTGTTACAATGGCTAACTCTTTCTTGGTTTTGTGTAGGACGGAGAGGCTGGCACGAGAAATCATGAAGGGCATGGGAGGACACCACATTGTAGCACTCTGTGTACTCAAGGGTGGCTATAAATTTTTTGCTGATTTATTAGACTACATCAAAGCACTGAACAGGAACAGTGACAGATCAATCCCCATGACTGTCGACTTCATTAGGTTGAAGAGTTATTGTGTAAGTATCTCTGCAGCACTGTGCAATTTCTGTGAACTTCACTTTAGATTATTAACAGAGGTGGTTTAATATTGTTACTGCCAGAATGTGCTAATATTAAACAAATAATTAAGGGAATTAAGAGTCACAAGTTAATTTCCTACCTTGTTATATAATGTGGTTTCTTTTAGACCCTGGTATCTCTACAGCGCAGTAAAATCCTTATGCAGAGCAGAGAGACCCTTTCCATGTTTTTTATTTGTTAAACAATTTACTTTACCTCCTATTCTATCTCTAAAGCTGTGGCTCTGGAATAATACAGAGGATTCTCCTGTGACTGTGGTTACAAAAATTTAATTCTAGGAATTTTTATGTGGCTTAAACATCATTCATTGGACAGGATGACTTGAAAGCTGCAAAAACGGTTATACACAAGTGGTTCCCTATCTTATCTTTTGTTTGGTTCAGCCAAACAGTGAACAAAATTAGTTGTGTTTCACCTTGAGGAAGTGTTAGATTCGTAAAGCTGGATTTATGGTTAGTGGCCACTGAATACGGCCCTACCTTTTCAACACCAGGCATAGGTTGCCTTGGGTTTACATTTTTGGGAAATAATTTATTCTCATTCCAAACACAAGGATTTAACTTTACAGGGAAATTGAATGTTCTGTAACATGAGGTAGTGTGTATATTTTGTAGAAGGAAGCAGGAGGTAATGTTCTGCAAGTCAAAGGAAGAAGCAGATGTGCGTTAGTACTGTGTGCCTCCTGACTTACCGGCAGCCTGGTTTTGTGTTTTCAGGCTGGTATTTATGATTTGTTCCATAAGACCATCTGAAGCATGGAAATAATCAAGTGTTTTTGTTTCACTTTAGAGTGTTTGAATCAATTGTTTCATAAGGTTATGCTGTTAGTTGTCTCAGCAACTTTGCTTTCAAGTCAGCAGTACAGGCTGCTTGTCGTGGTTGTAGAGCCTATTCCAGTAGAAAAAAAAACAGATTACTAAATTGGAAACTGAGCTTTATCCTTCATTTCATTAAACTGTGAAACCAGAGATGGATTTATTTGCAGTCTTGGTTTGAACTGTCAAAGAATTTCATAAATTCATGGTTGCTGTGGGGCTTTGGTCAAGTGCATTTACAGGACAAGCAGCCCTGGCTGCCCAAGCATGCACATGGCTGGCCATCCAGGGGTTACCTGGAAACCACACTCACGTTTGCTGAACACGAGGCTGTAGTTCAGCTGTGATCTTTACAGGGAAAGCAAGACTGGGCAGAAGGATTCGTGCCAGCCTTTGGTTATCTCACAAGGCACTCTCTGTGCTTGTGCACTGTATTTAAATCAGTGGGCGAGATCTGCTTAGCACCCTTTACTTCTGCTCCCCCCAAAAGATCCAGGCTCCTGCCGCCAGTCCATTTAATCACTAAGCCACCACACGCCCATGTATTCTGCTTGTAAAAGCCACAACAGAAAGCCAGATGTCCCTATTACAGGACAGTATGTTAAACAGTAGGAAATTGTGACTCCCACCTTTTTTTTTTTTGGTGAGGAAATTATGTACCTTCTGCTTTCTTCAAGGAACACTTCCAATAACTTTCTTGAGTTGTTTAAAAAACAATATAGAGACTACACCCTTTCACTTGGTGACTAACTTGGAAAAAAATATGGGAGAAATGGTTTGAAACACCTGAAAAAATCACCTCTGTTACAAAGCAACACTACCTTATATGCATGTTTTCTTTGCTCACGCTGGTGTGTTAAGCATGCTTTGGTTTATTTCTTTACTACGGCTGCTTTTGTGTATTACTCCCCAAAACTACAGTGCCTTGATATTAATAGAGGAGTAAACAGCAAAATAAGTTTTATGGAAAAGCCTGTTTTTGTAGTAGAAAGAAGTAGATGAAGAGAAAAGCACAGAGATTTAGACAGAAAGCTGTCTAAGCAGAATGTTTTCCTGGAGGTGTTGGCTTCAAGGTTTTTGGTTTTGTCAGCCAATTCTATAAAAGAATGTTTCCTTGTTCTAGATGAGCGAGGAGTTCCTGTTACTTGATGCCTCCACTACAGTATTTACAAGCATTTCATTTCTGTGGACTCTCTTAGGTGGTTATTAATATCCAGACTTTAGGTTGCATAACTTCATAGACTGGATAAGATTGTCCTGACATATACACGTATGCAACAGGTTGACTAGGTCTGCCATTATTAATAGTGTCAGGATACTAAATCTGCTCAGTAGTTTTTATTTGTGCTTTACCAGGTGGAGGGATCTGTGTTCAGTGATGTGAAAACCATTGCAAGCTGTAGTGGACAGTTGAAAGAAGAGTTGGATGCAATTACTAGATCGTGCTGCCTGCCTTTGCATACTGGATAAAAGATGTTAAAAATACCCTGGTCTCATAAACAAAGCAGCTGAATTCATGTAATGGTTCTGAAATTGATGTAATTGAGATTCTATTCTTGTTTCAAACTGATCATTTAATATTTACAAGCATATGGGTTTTTTTTGTGTTGCAATGTGAAGTTCATACTGTTCTGCACCCAAAAATAATTCTCCAAGAATACTGACATGATCAAGCTGTGATTAAACTTTGCTTATAGCTCCAGCTTTCCAAGTCCTTACAGATGAATTTTAATGATCTGGCAAACTGTTAAGAAATGGAAAGACCAATCCAGATCTCAGCATTCTTGACAAACAGTTTATTTTGTTTATGCTACAAGAAGAGAGGCTTTTCACCAGTCTCCTGCACTTAAACTTGGAAATGAGCAAACATCACTTATGTAGTCATGAAGGGCAGCCAGAAGACAATGGAAGTGCTGCACTGTCATTTGGGAAAATTGGCATTTTCAGTGGAGTACGTGGTAAACTCTGGTTAGGCTGGTCACAGCAGTACTCTGAAAGATTTCTGTTAACCGAGTCTTGTAGCAAATACTGTAAGGAACTTGAAATGCCTTTTTAAAAGGTGATCTTGGAGTCACTTGAGTCAGGAGTTACAATCTTGTAAAGCGTTATTGTTTCCCAGCAGTGACAACAGGGAGGCAGTGAAAACATATCTAAACAGTAAAACTCTTATGTTAAACCATGAAGAATTAAAGTCTTACCAGTACTGAAATCAGAAATAATGCTCCTGAAGGTAATTAAAACATTGCTTAATGATTAAACAAAGTTATTTCCAATGGAAATCAGGTTACAACCAGTGTTGAAAATTCTTTAACTGTTTTTTATCCTTTAGTTGCTCAGGGGCTCAGTACCTGTATAGGAATGCAGGTTTATATGCCAATGAAGATTTATGTTTTGCATTAAAAAGTGTAGCAATTTGTATGGGTTTGGTGGCAAGGAGCAAGGAAGTTTCTGTAGGTTGGATTGTTTTTTCTCTGCTGATCATCATACTTTAACATGCATAATTCAGAGGTTTACAGTAATCTACAGTTTTGTGGTGATCTTGTTAGAGTATAATGTGTTGCTTTGTAGCCCAACAGATCATTAGGTACCTGATTTTATGTATATATTGAGGAGTACGAGCCTGTCATCTATGCACATAATTTTAATGGAACAAATACCTGTAATGTGTTTCTCCATCGTTGTTTTCTAAGGAATGATGGTTTTTTACATCCTTCCACAGAAGAAGGATGAAATCCCTATTAGTTTAGGAATAGGTAAGAGAGAATCCTGTCACATAAACAAGGAAAAGCTTAAAGAAGCTGTCATTTGAGGTAGTTGTTTTTTCAAGATAGAGTGAACACAGGAAATGTCCTTCATCTTTATGAATACAGTGCTTAACTGAATCACATTTTTGTGGTCGATCTAGCCAGTATCTCAGGCATTCAATAGCAGTGTGTGTATCTGCTGGGACAAGCAGCAATCATCTTGGATGTCTTCGGTTTTGGGCTTCTTCAACACAGTGACATTGATGCTGTTTGGTTTAGGTATTGTTTGCGCTGTTAGGGAAGCACTGAAACAGCTGAGTATTTACCAAAAATGAACTTTCCTTATGGCAACAAAACATGGCTCTTCAATGGAATTTCAGAGTGGTATATCTCAAACTAATGTTTTCTTTAAAGCACATGGAGTAAAACTGAAAAGATACTTTTTCTAATAATTTGGGTTTTTTCATGTTATAAGAGTCTTAAAAGGAAAGTATCTGTTAGTCTTATCACCTGCTTTCACATGCCTGGAGCTGTCACCACTTTTTTACCCTAGACCATTGACACTGCTGTCGAAAGGATTTTAATATATTTTCTCTTTACTGTCATGCCAGTGTTACTTATTCTGTACTTGGCGTGTGCCTCTCTAAATCACATAGTTCTGCTTTTTTGTGATAAGGTTTTTAGGTTTTGCCTACAATTCATACAGCATAAATATCCATCTTCACACGGCTGCCAAAGCAGGAAGCTGCCCGTGGCTTCTCTCTGTTCCCATGCGGTCCACTTTTTTTGTATCTGTCATTTCTGGGTTTTGGGAGGGAACTGCTGTTATGCTGCATGTCTGCACAGTTGTGCAGCACGTTTGGGCATCCAGGTGCAGCAGCATAATCCAGTTTTCTAAAAGGAAGATACGTGGTAAGGAGCTGCAAGAATAAAGTTTGATAAGCGATATTAACCTTTGACTGAAATCATTACATTGTAGGATAATCTGTAAGTAGCACAGTAATAGGCATCTCACATCTAATATGAACTATTAAAGTCAGCTGAATGACTTCAGATAAAGCGCAGAGATCTGTGAACTGCTCCGAGCAGCTGTTTTTAACTTTATTATATAACAGTTCATTTATGTTTGTATCAAAGTTTAGCTTTATTGAACCAAAATGCTGTGTTACTGTAAGAAGTAATTTGTTACTAATATTTGTTGTAAACCAGGCAAACGTAAGCTTTTCTGGCTATTTTTGTAGCTTATATTTCTAAATATTAATGTGTGTCTTGTTTGCTGGCTACTCATTGTTATGATTGCTTCTTGTTCAAAGAGTAAGGCTTTCTAAAGCATTAAAGTTTAAAATGTAAATTACCAGCTACATAGCAGCCTACAGCTTGGAAACTTAAGTGCTTTTTGTCTTACTTCCATATCTGTAGGTAATGCATAGCAGATCATATATTTTTTTAGAGATGTATGTATATACAGTGGCCACAGATGAGAGATGGTGCCTGTGTTTATGCAGATCTCTTGTCAAACGATTGTTAATCTGAAATACCATCTTTGAATTTGATCACGTTTAATTCCATAGTTAACAGAGGGATGCTTTTGGTGCTGTGTTTCTGAAAGCATTAACATTCACTGGTTATGTGCTTTGCTGATTTTGTATTTACTGGAAGAAAATGTACTTTAATGCTGGTAATGCTAATGCTCACCCTCCTCCTTCTTATTAGAATGATCAGTCAACTGGAGATATAAAAGTCATTGGTGGGGATGACCTCTCAACCTTGACTGGAAAGGTATGTCTCTTTGTAGTTTAAAAACAAACAAACAAAACCACTAAAGAACCAACATGCCTGAATGGTTTTAAGGCTGCTCTTTTAGTGTGTGAAGATTGTGGAGTTTAAAAATGAAAACCGAAGTGTTTCATTTGAATATTCACCACTGTGTACTGGGAGGGGGGGATAAGTCCCACCAAAGCCATCCAAACATGACAAAAAGAGTCATCGACTGTCTTCAGTATCAGCAGGTTTCAGGGGATTTGTTTTTCTGCAGTGCCAGAGAAGAATAATCATGTGTGGGTTGTTGTCTACAAGCCACCTTTAAAAGAGATGGGCATTATTTACTGGCTGTATTGGCATTTCACTGAAGTGGCGTTGGGAATTCAGTGTCGAGACGTGTAACGTGCAGCTCTGGGTAGGAACAGAGGTTCCCGTTAAAGGCAGTGACAGGAGAGTGTAAATTGGAATTTGCCTTTCTCCAGTGCCTGTATGGAGAGCACTGAGCCAGATGTCTGGGGTTAGAGCATCAGTGCCTCCAGCTCTGCCAGAATACATTGCTTTCCCTTCTCCTTACACGTGTGTGACCTTTAAGGCATGTGTGTCACAGCTCAGTGTAAAGGATGCAGGTATGACAGAACTGTGTCCCTACAGTATGACACTCTCTGCTTTAGAAGAATATGAATTGTGTAGACTCTGTTGTGATCTCTTTTGCATTTATCTGGAGTTCTCAAAGTATAATGACCATGTTGTACTCAGCATGAGATGCTGAAGAGAATCTCATTGCTAGCTAATTGTTATTAGAGCATCAGAGATGTTAACTACACAGAATTGGCTGTTACATGTGTAAACATACATAAATGATGGCACAAATATTTAACTGTAATGAAAATGTATGTTATAGAGATTAATATATGTAAGAAATGGCATATTCTCTAGATATTAATGGATTTTTTTTCTTTGTCTTTCCACCAGAATGTTTTGATTGTAGAAGTAAGTATTACATTTCACTTTGAAGCTCTAAGGTGTGACTGGTAAGAGGGTTCTAACAGAAGTTGTTCTTAAGCCAGAAAACCTCCTGTTTCTGGTTTCAGGGCTTCCAGCTTCTGATTCCAGGCCTGAATTTTGCGAGTGGGCTCTGAATTAGAAATTGTGTTTTGAATTCACAGATTGCATTCAACTGCCAAATTTGACAAGGAAAACATCCATGTAAAATTATTTGCATTTGCTTTCAATTTTCTTGGATTTTGTCAATTTTAAAATGTCTTTATATTTGTATTTTATTTTTATATTATATTTTATTTTTAAATTTTAAAAAGCCTGAACAAAGTGATACTGAGCATATTATTGTTCTGTGTTTATAACAGCAAGATAGGAAATTAAACTGCAGGGGTAGAGAGAGGTTCCTAGTACGAATATCCTAAAATAAGTGAAAAACAGATCTAAGCCAAATGTCCCTATGCATAATATGTTTAGAGAATAATGACATAAAGAACGCTAATTCCTAATTAGCATTTTGCTAAATTCTCATTCCTCTTGTCATGGTTCTTTGAATGATACCAGATACAGGACGCCTCTGTGTGATTTCCCAGTAGGTACTGTTGCTGAATTCTTGCTCCCATACCTCTTTCTTGATGGATAGGGTTGCTTGTGTTCAGTAAGTATCATTTTGACAAAGGATATTTTGGAGTAAGGCGGCCAGTTTCGGGGCAGGGAAGCAGCAGCAGCAGACAGGAAAATTGGACATGCAATCTAAAAATGTCTTAAGGCTCCAAATAATGGAAGTGGCTTGTTTGCAAGCAAAGAAACAGCTATGGCAACTGCTTCAGTAGCCAAGGGGAAGGATATTTCCTCTCATATGATGTGTTTTTTATGTATGGGTGGTTGGTTTTTTTTAATTGAGGAGGTTGTATTATTCCACAGGAAGCACATTCAGTTCCAAAACTCCTACCAAAATAGGCGGTCATCTGTGTGACCAGTGGTGTCCTTTGAAGTGTATTTTGCTTCAGATAGACAGATGCATTTAATTATGTATCTGCTGCATTTCAGATGAATGTAGTAGTTTCTCATTTGTTCAGTGAATCATCTATACAGTGACTTGTCATACACACTCTCAAATATGAACCCGCTTACCTGTCACTGTTTTAACTCTCAAACAATAAAAATACACATTTATGGTAGGTTTTAATATCTTGTGCACCAGAGCACTAGGCTTTTCTATACAGCATCCCTTTAATGTGCAAAAAAACCTGAACAAAATGGAGATTCACCTCCAGTAAACAGATAATCACACAATACAAAATCAGTAATAGGTTCAGGTTTTAGAGTGTGGAAGGAGCTACTTCTGTTTACTCACCAACTTTTGTTTGTCTCTCTATATGTGTATGTCTTTAACTTTTCTTGAGTTTATAACCATGTTCAAAGCATTAAGTGTTAAAGACTGCATAGCTGATGGGTGCTCTGTTGAGTTTGATTTTTGTTGTAATTGGGAGTCAGGGGAAAATAAGCTGAAACCAGGTCATTGCTGCTTCTTTGTTATCTACCTCCTTCATGTTAAATAGACTTGATTTCAGGCCAGGGTCCCTCTAAAGATTGTGTGGTTATTTCGCTCTAAATGAGGAGTCCATTTCTGATGCCTCAGTTGTAAGCCATATATTCTTTTCTCTGCTTATATGTGCAGTGGATGTGATTAAAATGGTGTGTCAAAATTGATCCTAGTGTGCCTGAGCATAGACTTTAGAGCTGCACCCAGATATTCCCAGTGCTATTTCTTCAGCTGTTCCTTGGATCTGTAATGTAAATTACACTCCATTTTCTTTAATTGCAGTAATGGGTTGTTCTGACTATTTTCCCTCCTTACCTTCCTTTCTGTTGTGTACATCTGTCTCTGTAACTGAGCTCAACAGCAGAACTAATGTTACCCTTATCATATTCAAATTAAACATCGTTTGTCTGATAGCTGCAAGGAGCACAAGCCATAAAATCTCCAAAAGGAGCCAAGAAAGTCATAGTTCAGTAACTGCCTTCAAAGTCACAGTTATCCACAACAATGAAGAACTGTTGTTAATGTGTGTGACCACTTTACTGAGCATAGTTGCTTAAGCACAACGTCACCTGTATTTGATTACTGACAGTATTCTGCCATATTTTCATGGTATTACAGATGAGTAATTTCTGTGGTAGAAACTTGAAAATGCTACTATGACATGTTTAATATTGTTTCTTACATGAGATTTTTATTTTCAGGATATAATTGATACTGGTAAAACAATGAAAACGTTGCTGTCTCTACTCAAACAGTACAATCCAAAGATGGTGAAAGTAGCCAGGTAATTTTTTGATGATGATTTTTTGTGCTGTATTTCACCTTAAGAATGACACACAGTGTAAAAAAACATTTCCATGGAAGAGAAACGGGAGGGAACATTTCTGCAGAAGTCATAGGAGTCATATATGATGGGATCTGGTGGAGTTCAGTATTTGTTTAAACTCCTAAAGCACTTTTGCTTATTCTGAGAACGTGCAGAATCACTGGCAGAATCACTGTTCTTCCCACGCTTACTACTGGAAGAATTTCATGCTTCAGAAGGGGATAGCTTATGCATGTCTGGTACATGTCTTGCCTTATGTGTAAGGTATAGCCTGTTTTACCACTGAAGTCTAACTTAGGTTTAGAGATATATGGAAGAAGTTAAGTCTTTGGACTTAAAAAATAACTTTTCAAGTTGGTAGAGGTATTTTCAGCACAGATTTATTTCATAAATGTAGACTTTTATTAGAGATGAGGATAAAAAAATCAGTGGTTGTCACTTAGGTATATCTAGTATCTATCCAAACATGTTTCTTTCTGCTTGCACTATCTGAAACTTCAGTATACTGCAGTGGTGTACCTGTGCAATTGAGACTTTTTTTTTAGTTTGCCTGCTTTAACTCTAGAATTAAATTAGTTTGCACACCAACATTATTGTTTGTGTATTGTGCACAGAGCAGCTGAGCTTTAGAGGTCATTCTGTGAGGGTCACCCAGCCATATGCTCTTGCAGGCTTTACTACTTAGTTACATCTTTAATCAATTAGTTTGAAAACATTTTATAATTAAATAACTTAAAACGAACAAGAAATGTTGAGGATAATATTACATCATTAACCAATATCAGCATTCTTCCTACTTCTTTTTAAATTCATCTTTTGTGCTGCGATGCTGTGGTTGTATATTTTATAATAAAAGCATAATGATTGCTGGGGATTAGAGATAAAGCAGAGCTGTGTGCAATAACTAATCAGTTGTGTTGCCATAACAATGTCAAGGCAGTTGTTAGATGTACGAGAACAGCTTTCCTTGCTGATAATCTGGAGATGACCTGCTGAAGGTGTGGTTGTTGAGGATTTCTCCCTGTCCGGATTAAGTGTGCCAAATTTGAAGTATTTGTCACTGGATAGTGCCCTAACAGTGCAGTGTGCATCAGGAATATAATACAGGATGAGCAAAGTCCAGTTCCCTATTGTTTAAACCTGTTGCAGTAATTTGGGTCTGCCACAGACCCAAGCAGGTAAACGTGATCATTCAAGATAGCCTGAAGTGTAATGTTCTTACTTAACTCATTGTTTCTTCTCTTTTTAAATGTTCTTTCTCTCTGACAGTGAAGCACTTGTTGCAGGGAGATGTGAACTAATGCTGATATGATTTTAGGGCTTCTTTGATCAAATCCTACATCAATTCTCGAAAATCGGGTCTCACAACTTGAACTTTCAGTAGCTGTCTAAAATTGTAACTGTGATTGACAACTGAAGCCCCACCTTCAGGGGTGATGCAGGAGGGAAGGTCTGTGCTTAGTGCACAGTTACGCTGACCTCTGTCTTTACATTCAGCCATCAACCACCTTCTCTTTTCCTCCCAAAGTCTCTGTATGGCAAAGACAGATGTGGGGCCTAGGGGTTGTCAGTTCTAAGAGGCAGAAGTGCTCCACTGAATAATGAGTGAATCAAACTAGCAAGGCATTTCTCTCTACTGCAGTACCCCCAACTCTGGATCTCCATGTTTTTCACACTTCTGACTGTTAATGCTGGGAAAGTGGAGCTGGTTTGTATCACTTGATCATCAGAACCAATTACATTCTTTCTATGGGGCTGATGAGTCCTGCCCATGAAAAACAGTCAAGGATCTGTTGCACAAGTGCAACTGAGGTTGCATTTAAGCAGCTGAACTTCTGCTTCGTAATACCAATGCTTTTGAAAAGAGCTCAGTTGGTCAGATCCCAAGTTGTCTCCACTTCATCCATAAGCAAAATTTTGCCTGAAGTTCCTAACACACATAAAACCCCAATTTTTTCACAATGAAGTCTTTTCACGATGAAAATCTGCCCAGGTCAGTATCTCTCAGCCTCTGTCTTGCAGACCTGTTAGATTTCCTTTAGGCTCTGAACCATTTGTGATTCTAGGAAGTTTTCATTTTGTCATTGTGATCAGCTGCACCTGCAAATACAATAGTACATGAAATATGTGTAGTTAAGCTTTCAGTTATGCACAGTTGGGCCAAATGCAGCTTCTCTGTCATCAAAACAGTCTCATATATTTGTACCCAGTGGTTTTCCATGTTTCAGTCTTATATTGGTTTTATTTGACAGTTTGTTGGTAAAAAGAACTCCTCGAAGTGTGGGATATCGGCCAGACTGTAAGTGACTTTTTGAAAACTATTACTAATTTTTAAAAGTATGTCAATGTGTTGTGTACCCTTTGGTCAAAGGCCAAGAACGTTCCAAATAAGTTTTCACTAATGATTCTTGATAGATTTTGCTCTTATATAGGGAATTTAACTATTTGGAACGTATTTTGACAGAGTTTATCTGGATTTGATCTGATCCTTTTTTTTTTCTTAACTTTTGCTTTTCATATAGTACAATGTTAAAAACTTTATTATTATGGTCCAGATCATACCCTTTACACGTGCAAATGGCTTGGTCAGCAGAAGCTGCTGGATTCACCTGTGACACTTTTGGGAGTGATTTGGGTGTCTAAACCTAGCCAGCCACCTCATGCCATTTGAATGTCCCCAGGAGTGTGGGAGGACCACACAGGGCAGCAGGTCTGACAAAAGTTTACAGTGGTAAGATGCCTAAATTGGCACAAAACTGGTTATGTCTAGGCATCTGAATTACTCCCTTCTTGTCTTTTCCTGTCTGTCCCAAACCATAAAGAAAGGAATAGCATCCAGAGCAGAGTGGTACCAGAGTGATGGCTCCTCCTGCCTGGGGAAGGGCTGTGTGTTTTAACCCTGCTCCAGAACCTGAATTCCTTCTAATCTGGACCATGTATTTCACTGTGGAAGTGGAGTGAATTTAGCTGCAAAATCACATCCTTTTACTTCTCCTTTCCAAGGTTGTACAATGTTCTGGAACTGACATTTTTCGATGCCATTAAAGCTTAACTGAGGTGTTCCCCTCAGCCGAGGATGCTCCTCATTCCTGAGATCTTATTATAGGCTTAGCTGGGTTAGCAGTCTGCTTTGGAGCATCGTGCAGCAGATGACTTGTTTTGCCATCTGTCCACAGAGGCAACCTGTTCAGTGCAGGATATGTGAGCTCTGAAAGAAGAGACAAGGCAGTAATGTCATGGCCTCTGTTTTATCCCTGTATTATGAGGCCAAGTAGACGCTAAACATCGTCTTAATTTTTCAAAAAATGCCCATAGCCTTTCCTTGGAATTACCTGATTTATCTCCCTATTTTCCTTACCAGGGCCTCATTGTAGCCAGGGAGAGAAACTGCACAGCTTTTCTGTTCTCAGGAGCCTTTCATTTTAGCATGAGGGGAGAAAGCCATTTGGAAGTTTTATATTACTTTATATTTTATATAATTTCATATTTTCTGTCATTTTATAGTGTGCTGGGTGGATACTGCTTGACCACCCATGAACCGTACTGCTAAAGCTGTTCCCATTTAGACAATCTGTGGAATAGACAACCCAATGTGCTCTTTTTAGGCAGCTTCTCTGGGAGAAGACAAAAACAATACAACTCAACAAAATCCCCCCACCTGTTTCTGAAACCTGCAAGTCGTAGAATCATAAAATGTGCTGATTTGGAAGAGACCCATCAGGATCATTGAGTCCAACTCCTGTCCCTTTGTAGGGCACCCCAGGGTCACACCATGTGCCTGAGAGCATCATCCAAACGCTTCTTGAACTCAGGCAGGCTTGGTGCTGTGACCACTGCCCTGGGGAGCCTGTGCCAGTGCTCAATCACCTTCTGGGTGAAAAACCTTTTCCTGATTCTAACCTAAACCTCCCCTGATCCAGGGGGAAACCAATAAGCACATCTATTTAATTTTGCTTTAGTTGATGAAAAATCAACAAAGTAAGTTAAAATTTTGAAATAGCTGGAATATCAGTTTGAGGGTACTTGACTGGAAGAAATAAAGTGAGTTAGGATGCATATGTATCTATAAAATTCCAGATTGCCTCTGTAAAAAGGTCTAGTGAACTCCAGGAAGTTCTTTTCTAACATACTGGTGACTTACGGTCTTTTTCAGTTGTTGGATTTGAAGTGCCAGACAAATTTGTTGTGGGATACGCCCTAGATTACAATGAATACTTTAGAGATTTGAACGTAAGTAATTTTTCCTGTATGTTTTGGTCCATTTAAAACTAGGGAGGGGAAAGGAGGGGAAGTCTCCTCACATCACTCTCCCTCCTCTGTAAATCAAGCCTCGTGTAAATCTGTTCTGCTGGTGATGCAGCAATGAGAGCAAACCCTAGCGCAGCAGGATGGTGTTTTGGAGCTCTTATGAAACTAAAATTTAATTTGCTGCATGCAGAATGGAGGCTGCACATCTCCTGTCAGCTTTGAAATAATGTGAAGTTTGTGTGAAGTTTCTTATCTTACCGGATGTCTGCAACGTTTGCTTAGTTATGTAAGAATTGGAGAAGAGAGACCTTGAAAGCTAAAAGGGATTCACTTTTTGTTCTAAGTCATGACTTCTTCATCTGGGTCTCACCAACCTTATATTGGACATTGGGTGGGAGAATTAGAGGGAGGAGGAAGAAGGCAATATTGAGATTTTTAGACAAAAGAAGGCTGCATATACAGTATCGGGATTCTTCTGTACTGAAACGTGTATGGCATGCTTGTGTTTGTTTCAGAAACACATTATTGAATACCTATGTACAACATCAGTCTCTTACATTACTTCTCTAACAGGAACTTTTTATTTTATTTTGTTTCAGCATATGTGTGTGATCAGCGAGACGGGGAAGCAGAAGTACAAAGCGTGAAAGCGTAGTTCGAGTGCTATGACAACAGAGCTTTGAAATGTTTTGTTTACTGAGTCCTATCTTTCACAGGCTTCAACTCTGGTACACCAGCTAAAATTGTAGAATGCCCCAGCCCCATTGTCATATGCTTACTATAATTTATTGCATGTACAATATAAGATCTTGTCTTGTTCATTTATATTTTAGAAATGTAAACAACTAGTGCAGTTCTGCACTCCTTATTTTGATTTGCACTATGACTCTACCGACTATTGCTGCCCCTGGTTGGGTTGTGCTGTTTGTGAGCTCCAGGGTCTAACTCTTGCAGTGGTAAATTGCTTAAACCTCATCAACCCGGAACTGAAATAGTTTGAGTACTGTAAATGGAAAACGTTTTATGATAGGGAAGTCTATTAGTAATATTTTTAAAACCTGTAATTTAAGTTTTATATTTTAATGCACAGATGTGATTGTGATTAATGGATAGTTGCACCTCTGGGTGTTACAAAGCATGAGGAGCAGCCAGTTACATTATTTGTAATCTCCATGGAGCTCATTCAGATCTCCTGGAGTTGCCTTATTGCTGTAAAGAAGTCTGAGTGAAAAATGTCTTTTTTTTTTTTTTTAAGGGAGGTGGAGTGACAAAACAGAATGTTTAAACTCTAGTTTTAGTTGAGCTGCTTGTTTCTGTTAGATATTTTTTTTTCTTTAAAAATATCCATCAGCCAGTGGAATTGCCTTTTCAATTTAAACAATTTTAATATATTTGTGAAAAAGTATTGTAATGTTTACTTTATAAGATCTACAAAACGAGTTACTTTAAATAAAGGCTGTCTCTTTAAAATAAGCCCCATATATCTAAGCCACTCATTCTGTATATGAAAGTGCTCTTGAAAGTTTCTTCTCAGTACTATTTTTCATAAGTGTTTCTGACAGTGAAGGCAGACTCCACATTTGTTATCTTTATAGGGCTTTTGGTTAACATTATCCTATCTACAGGGTTAACAGTATCCTATCTACAAGAGAGGTGATAAAGCACTGAAGGAAAATATTGAAGCACTCGCTTATTCTATAACCAAAGTAGATTTCCAAGAAAACTGTTAAAGCACTGTCCTTTGTTCTGTTTTGGCAAAAACAAAGAGTGGAGATTATATGTTCATTAAATATATACGAGTGGAAGAAAAACATAACCATTTTGTAAATAATCATTTGGGTTTGTTTCTTTAACACCTCTGTTTGTGTTGAGTTTAATTCTGGACACAGCAGGCCATCCCACACCTTGTCCTTGTGCTGTGCTTTTCAGTCCCTTAGCTTACACAGTTCTTGTACTTCTGTGCATTCTTCTGCTGTATGCTCAGATTTAACACTGCTCAGTGCTTAACACATAATGAAGTTTTTGCCAGCCTGTGTTGAAAGGTTTTTCTGTGGTTTTTAAGTTTGAGTTGTGTTTCTGTAGTTTTCCAAGCACTGTGCATCGTTGTCCATCCATGGCATCTTCAGTTACAACTGTAGTAATTAGTAGCAAACCTGAAATATGAATAATTTACACTGTGTAGCTTAGATCAAGTGACCACAATGTATAGGAGATCTGTTTGTAAATCAAAACTCTCATTAACAAATACTAGAACACTGGTTGTGATTATACTGTACTTTTGTGATGTTATAGTTCATGTTCCAAAGAGCTTTTTTTTCTAAATGCACTACAAAGACAGATTGTATTTCTCAATGTTTGTGTATGTGCCTTTCTGAGAACCTGTATTGTCCCTGGGATGACTTGTTGCAAAGTATATGATGCATCTCCAAGAAGAGGAAACACAGAAATAACACAGAAAAACATAAAGCCACTCAAGAATTGTTGCATCCATTCAAGTTTTCACTAGTTCTGGTTGAATTTAAGGTCTAATCTTAAAAAGCAGTGTTTTCTTCAACCTTCTTAACAGCTCCTATTTCACAGTGTGTTTTAAAATAAATTAATGACATCTGTGATTGCACTGGAGATGTGGCTTAGAAGTACCTATTTACACATGAAAAGGGTGAGAATTTATTATGTTCAGTATCTTTTAGGACTAATCCCTTAAATTAGTCTGTTCTGAAATGTTTTCCTGTCTTGGTTGAGACAGTTATTCAAATGCTGCAATTTGGGAAAGGGAGGAGAGGTTGGGTTAGTCATAACAAGGGGTTTATCTTCCAGACCATGGCTGGAGTGGGGAAAGGACTGGCCTGTCGGGGGTAGGAGTTGGGACTGCATGGACATGTGCACATGGCACAGCCACAGAAGAGGTTGGGGAAGGTGCACTTGAGCTCACTGACCCCAGGGGTGTTGCTGCAGGATCCCAGGTCTGCTTCTAACAAACCTCGCCTGTGTCTAATGGAGAAGGCTCATATTAAATAAAAAAGATTACTGAATGTTTCCATGTTTCAAATGCTGGGGAGCAGATTTTTTTTTTTATGCTTCCTTCATATCGGCGCTTGTCGGATGGAGTTTATCACCCCACAGGGATTCCTTGTTCAAAAGCTTTTGTTACTCTCTGTGAAAATCATTCAGAGAAAAAGTTAACCACTCTCTTGCCCTTGCTAGAGCAGTGCTAACATACTGCAGCCCTTTACAGCACCCGTGTGTGCACTACAGGAAGATAAATTCTCACTTGAAAATAGTTGAACATGCAATCGTTACTTTTTATTCAGTAATTTTGGTTAAAAGACTGGGGTGTTAGTCACACCTTTGCAAGTTAAATACCAGCTTTATGCAGCCCAGACCTGTAGTGTTGAAATACTGTTGAAAGCACAGAGAAAATCTTGTATTTGAACATTTACATGGCATTTGAAATTCATTATATTTTCACATTTTATGAATCACAAATGTATGCTGGAAAAATAATTTTGAATATTTATAGGCTTCACTCTACTGTGTCACCCCATGACATCTGGCATTTCTGTACATTTTGGTAATTCATGCCTGCTGCAGACCGCTGGCACTGCCTGGCTTGGTACCACAAATGTGTACCTCTGGTTTGGAGTGTTTATTCCTCTTGCTTTAAATTCACACTGGTCAGGATCTAAAGTGCTCTAAACAGAGCTGGGGGATGTGGTTGCAAGTCTTTATGAATTGAGCTGGGGGGTGAATCCTAGCTTTGAAAATTCAGACAAATGAGGATCTTTAAGTTGCCTTGTGATTGTGTATCCTGACTGATTAAATGGTGGTGGTGTTTCATTGTCCAGTATGCTCTGAAAATCCTGTCAAGCGTGTGCTAATCCAGCAGTGAGGATCTGACACTACTCACAGGGAGCTGGTTACTCGTGAGTCATTAAAGGAGGGGTTGTGCCATGTCTGACTGCCTTCAATTCCCATTCAGGTTGCACCTTGCAAGCTCAGATCTCAACTCTATGTGAGTGTGTTTATCAGCAAATGAGACACTGCAGTAGTCTTTCCTGGTTTTCCCTTTCTTTCCCTTTTATTTAGTGTATAAGGACTTGTAATTTATTTAATTTCACAAGCAGCTGTAATATGAAAACTATTTTAATGGGGATGCTGCTTCCTAACTCTGCAGGCATGCCAGTACTCAGCTGCAGATGTGAAGGTGAAGAAAGCAGGGCTAGAAAATCCCAAAGACTCAGCACAATGTAAGAACTGGTCGTGGGGATGCCCATCCCTATGGAAGCTGAGGAAGGGACCGTGATAGTCACTGCCAAGTGGTAGCAGGCTGGTGCATGGGGTGTGTGGGATACGTTTGGCTGGCTGCAAACACACTCTGTGAATGGGCTTTCCTGCAGGCTGCTCTGCTCCACTAAAACACCAACTGGTGAATTGAAACACCTCAGAAGGGGAGAAGCCTTACAGAACTGGGTAGGATTGGGGGGGGTCTCTGACAGTGAGTAAATCAAGATGCAGGTAAATGAACCTGGTGCAGCAAGAGGCTGATATTTATCCCACAAGTGATTATTAATGGCATCTTTATTTTTTCCCCTACTACAACCAGAAAGGGAACCCACCCTCTTGTGTCTTCCGCATGTCTCCAGGTTGCCCATAGCAAATGGCTTTGTGTTTACCTACAACTTTGGGCATTAGATGGGATTTTTTTTCCCGTGTCTGTGCTCTCCTGCAGGTGGTGATCCCCCACCCTTGCCCTTCACAAATGTAGCCAGGAAAATACCCTGATAGATAATGTCTGTGTGTATAAAGAAGGACCCATCTATTAAGGACCCATCTCTTTCCAGTTCTAGCTCCGTTACGTTTCTTACAGCTGAGTAGCTCGTCCATGCTCAATTTACACCCCTGAGATCTCAGGAGCAGCAGTGGGAAATGCTGCAGGATTGCTTTGGGGAGAGACTTGGACAATTCTACAATGTTTTGCTCCAGATGGCAGCAAAGTAACCTATATATTTCACCCGCTCACCTGCCACTGAAAGCACCACCCCTCCCCATGGGTTTGGTGTGACAGCACCCTGTGTGTGGCACAGAGGCCGTGGGTGCTGGCGTGGGGCTGGCTTTGCTCCTGGAGCCCCAGAATCCCCGGGAAGGCAGTGCTCTGCCCGGGTGGGAGCCCAGCTGGGGAGCAGCCTGTGAAGCAGGGTTCCTCACCAGCACCAGGGCTGAGTTCGGCTGTCCTGCAGGCGGGAGGGATAAAACCCTTTTCTCTGGGAACAGACTTTTGGGTACTGATGGAACACACTGCCTTTCCCGTGCTTCCCACTGGAAACCTGCAGGGCCAGGACACGCCAGAGCAGCGATGCCGATGCCGATGTTTCCCAGTTCCCTGAGGAGCTGGGATGTGGGAACGCCAGCCCTAAGGCAGGGAGAGGCAAGTATGGGGGGTTGGGGCACTTTTATATTTACCAGATCTTTTTCTCCTCCATTTCCTCTCTTGCCAATCTTCTCCCTCCCGTTCCCAATATGCAGAGTACCCAACAGCAACCAGAGAATACAAAATATGAGATAGACATGCCCTTTGCAGTATAAACTCCTTATGTTTGCAATTAGCAAACCATCCTGTGCTTTCTAGTAAGTAACCACCACAAAACCACCTCTCATCTAGCTGCATCTTCCACACCACCCAATCCCCTGCCATCAGACCTTGCCTAGCAGTTGTGCACACTCAAATCATTTATTTTCAGTATGAGGTGAAAGCTATTTTTCTCTCGCAGAGCATGAGAACTCACTCTGGGCAGTTTATAAATTAATATATGCTCTACTTGAGTCCTATTTTGAGTAACCTCCTATTGAATCCTATTATTTTGAGTAACCTCCAATATTCTGTTACTCAAACAGCAAGCATGGGGTGACATGAGAAATCACTCAGAGCATTGTCTTATCCTTTGCTTCAGAAATGATTTGAAATTATATTTTTCTTGCATTTTGTGAGTTTGTTGCCAAGAACCACTGAGTCATGAGGGCACCAGTGCCGTCGTTTGCTCTGGTCATCACCCTCTCGCTTCAGCACACCCTTACTGGTGGAGTGGGTGAGCTGGCTCCTGCTTTGCTAGGTGACTGCCACCTGCCACATTTCATTTAACCCAAGGAGGTTTTGTCTTCCCTGTGGCTTTGCATCGGGTGCATTTGCTTCCCACTGAAGCCAGCTGCATAACTAAGTACATGGTTAGGGACAACTTAGCTAGGATTACCCTGACTAATAAAGACATAAAAAGTGTTTTCTCTCCCCCTTAGTGCAAAAAAAAAATAAATGCAAGACCTGAACTATTAACATCTGGCACTGGGAGCTGCTGTTGTGCAAGGCACAAACACCTACAAGGGCCAGCCCTGGCTCGGAGCACGCTGGATGTGAGCTGAGGAGAAGATGAGGTGGGTGGGCAAGGAGTGCAAGGAGAGCAAGATAATGCTGGGTACCACAATGAGCTGCTAGGCTTTGCCAAAAAATTCCTTTTGCATCAAAGGAGGTGAGCAGGAAAACGCTGAAGGTAGATAAGGTTGCTTTTTTTAGTGTTTACAGGAATCTGCAACACCTCATTTGGCTGCCGCACCACCACCTCTCTAACGGAGGTACCTGGTACCTCGAGCAGAGGAACAGCCTCAGTCCGGCTACGTGGGAGGGTTTGGGGCTGGGTGAAATTAAAAGATTGGTGTAGAAATGCAATGTGCTGCATGTATTTACCTACCCCAGGGAACTGCTGCCTTCCAGCTTGTTTATAACATCACACCAAAAAAACTACTGAGGATGCTCAAGGACTTGTCCTCCACAGGGGTCACATACGTTCCTGATGCAGCAGACTTCCCATTGTAAAAAAAATATACATCTTGTTTTATCCTATACAAAGGGAAGAGCTCGCCCAAGCTGCTTTGCGTGTGCTGCTGTCCCTTTGCATGGCTGCACGTCGCGGAACGGGGCCACCCGGGCAGTGCCGGTGGCAGCACAGAGCAATTAGGGTCTCCGGGTGACCCAAGTCAGAGCAGGGATGCTCTGCCAAGGGCTTCTGGCACTTTTTTCCCAAGTGCTTTGCGCTCAAATGAAGTAGTGAAGCCAACCTGCAAACAGGTTGAAGGCAAACTTTCACATTTAAGGCAAAAAAAAAAAATAATGACAGGGGCTATCCCAGATTCTCAGCCAGAGAAGCACAGCTGGACCTGCAGCCCCTGCACTTTCTCTATTAATAATTGGCAATACCCTGAAATCTTTGGAGCGGAGCTGCTCAGGGGAGCTCACAGCAGCCCCCGGCACCCAGCACCCCGCTGCAGAGGATGCGAAGCCCCGTGCTCCATCTCCCGACCCCTCGCCCGGCTGCAGCTCATCCACCGCCCCGAGCCGGGGGTCGGACCGGGACCACTCCCACGCCCCGGTGCTGCTCACCCGCAGCACAGCCACCTCCACCCCTATGTGTTTCTGAGTCCCCTGGGATCATTTTTCCTATTGGCTTGATGTAGCCTCTAAATGTGACCCTTGCCCGCTCCTCCGAAGCCTCTGTGGTGCTTTTACTCTCCTGTCCCGTCGTTTCGATCCTGGCAGGAAACTGTAGCCCCAAACCAGTTTTAGCGGAGTCTTGTCTGTGACTGAGGTGGAAATCTCTTTTTCTAGCTGAGTAAAATCAAACTGATCACCACAGTTCTGAAAAGAAGGAATAAACCCGATTTTTAACTCTTACACTTCACCTAGAAATGCGAACAGAAAACTTCTCTAAAAAATATCTGATGTAAAATTAATTCTACAGAATTAATCACTTTCCTGATGAATTTCCCTGGAAGCAAAGTTACTCACTGAATTGTTTTCCTGAGGGAAAGCAGTATTTTGTATGGCAATTAAGTGCTTAACTTGTAGAAAGGGCGAATCAGCCGCTCCACAGACACATGAAAAAATGCCAATGTCCGATTTGAAATGGGTTGTGTGTCCAAATACTGTGACTTTGACCCATTTGTGGGCAGAGGCTTTTAAAAGCTGCACACACCTCTTGGACCTCTCCATTTGCATGGCCAGGGGGTCCCTTGTGCCCAGCTCCTGGGGGGACCGATGCTCACTGTGCAGACTGAGAGCTGTGACTCTTCCCCCACCAGCCCCCTGCCCCACAACTATTGACCCTGATTTATCAATTGCTAAAAGGGTTGAAAAAACGATATTCTGGGATTTCCAGCCACCAGCTCTCAGTGGGAGGCTGCGGGAGTGGGGCTGTCAGTGATGCACCATCACCCACAGGACAGGTGACCGTGCCCCCACCACAGAGGACACGGGCTTGAGCAGGAAGGCACCATCCCAGCCCTTCCCAGTAGGAGCATCCCTGACCTCACGGTGGTCCCGGTGTCCATCCCGTGTTGGGAAGCTGTAAATACAATAAGGGCAGAAGGAAAATCCTTCCACCGTGGTGCTGGGTGTGCTCTGGAAGAGCTTGCTGTAGCAGCACTGGGTCCATGACAAACCCTCTCGCACCCCAGGCTCTCCAAACCCTTCCCACCATGGGCCAAATGGTGCAGGGTTGCTGGGGACTGGCACACCCCTCCCTCGCCCCCCTCCCCGAACCTGACCACAGCACCTTGATGGTGGCTGGGGGAAGCTCCATGGATCTGGGGACAGACCCCTCCCATGGCAGGGCTGTCCCAGGAGCACCCTCCTTCTTCCCACCCAGACCCCCCAATGGCCCCCACACCCCCTCCCCAGCTGCTGGAGGCTAATGGCAAGCACCCAGGAGCCAGCAATACCCCTCACCCCCCTGTGCACCTCCCAGGTCCTCCCTCCCCTCAGGAGATGCTGGGGAAGGGCTTGGCCACACCTCCCAGCCCCTGTGCCCCAGGGTACCCCACAGCACAGGGGGGTCAGGGTGCAGCCCCCACCCCCTGCCCCTCCCCATTAACGACACCAAGCCCTCGTTGGTTGCTGCCTCCGCAGTGGTTTATTGGTGTGGGGGAGGAGAGCCCCCCAGCAGCAGCGTGGAAGGCACCGTGGGGGTGCTGAGGAGGCACCCTGAGAGCCAGGGACCGATTTCCAGCCTCACTAAAGCAGCAATGCAATACTGGAGAGCAACAGGCAATCCCAAACTCCAGTATTTACGTGCTGCTAGAGCACTGCTGACAGCTCTCCATCCTAGTGCCTCTCCACAGCCTTCAGACCCCCTTCCCCCCCAGACACAGGGCAACAGAGCACCTTGGCTGCTCCTTTGCTGAGGAGAGGACCCAGGGGCAGTAGGTGAGGGGCAAGGCACCAGTGCTCAAGCCAACATCAGCCATGCCCATGCTGGAGAACAAAAAGGAGCTACAAGTCCTTCCTGCCTGCAGGGCCAGCCCCGCTGAGACACACACACACACGGACTCATAGGGAATGTATTTGTAGCTGCAAAGGATGTGCACAGACACAAGAGCCAAGATCTACACATACCTGCTCAACTGAGCTAAAGAGATACATGGGAATGTGTTAGCTTCCACACCTATGATAACCAGAAGCTCACTTTCTTGTCTTATCCTTGAGGTAATGAGGCAGCCCAGAATGGTCTGTATCTCCTTGTCCCTACAAACCATGATGTGCTGCTACATCTCCTCAAAGCCCACTGAATGTTGACATTCCAAATGGTATTTTGAAAATATATATATATATATGTATTTTTAAACCATGATATAAAGTGCTGAAGAACACTCTACAATGAAGACATTTAACGTGCATGCATTACCACCACGGGACATACTTTTTTCTTCACGGGTGCTATCAGAAACTCTGCAACTATAAAAGAACAAGCAGTTACACAGTGCAAACAAACCAGGTTCAGAAACAAAATCAGAAATCAACTGTTCCCCCCACCCCCAAAGCACACTTTGTATTTGGGTCCCGGCACACCTACACTTTCAGATCTCACAGATCTGCTGCTTTTGCAGACCTTCCTGGCCCTTCCAAAGGGTCTGTGGGGAAATGTTGCCTCGTACCTCCCTCTTAGGGGCTGCTGAACATCAAGGATTTTCCAGGAGCCGCAACATTAGTATTGCAGATAAATAAATCCAGATTCCAACAGTTCAAACCTGTTAAGTTTTCCTTAAAATATTTTTATTCAGCTCATTTTGACTTTTGAGAAATCTAAAACCTTTTTTTTTTTTAAGGCTAGATTATGCTTATTTACTATTTGAATGACAAAACCTTATGTGACCAGAAGTTAAAGATACCCTGGAACTTCATTGCCTTCCCTGCCTGTACCAGAGGAGAAGCCACCAATGCAGGGCACAGGAGGTTTGCCCTGAAGGACTCGGCTGCCAGAGGCACCCAGGGCTGTGCAGGACCTGTGCAGATACAGCCTGACATTTTTTGTGTTTCCTTTCCACTGTGTTGGGTTTTTTTCCCCCAGTTATGTGACAACTTCCTTCAATTCATTTCCTTGAAAAGCAGCATCACAAAACCCCTGAACAATGTCAGAAATGATGCCATTAGTTCGAATGCTGGTGCTGTCCCCTGGCTCAGCCGGGTTCCAGTCTGTCCTCCTCCTAGTCCCTGCCTGCTTAGCAAACTGAAAAATAGGAATTTCAAAAGCCCTCGTGACCCGTGCCAGATTATTTCAAATTTTAAATCAAATATTTGCCAACAAAAAAGCAGTTATTTTTTTACCACTTCAGTGTCCTCAACAGCAATGGCACCAGGTCCAACTCTAACGAGCAACTGCTACTCACTGCAAAGCCAACAAGCACCCAGAGAAAGTTAAACCTGTGCAAGCTAAAACAAAAACCCCCACATAATTTTACCATTAATTATTTCTGTAACAATGTTTTACTTGACTGTACCTGCGTAGTCTTATTTCTTTCATCTCTTCAAGTGACTCAAAAAAAATAAAAGCAACAGCAAACAAGCTTAGCTCTAGAATCTTATTTTGATTGTTGGAGGTTCACGTTTTAATTAATGTTTTTATATATATATAAAAACAGCAGACACTAGCCTAGCTCGACAAGGGGGGCAAGAGCTCTCTTCAGCAAGGACTTTACAAAGTGAGGGCTCAGTGCATCTCCACCAGTCTCTTTTCTAGCACAGAGAGAAAAATCAACATTCACACCGAGCTCTGTGCCACTGGAAATTTGGGATCGGTGGTGAAATACCTATCTGAGCAAACGTGTGTCTGTGATGTGAGAGTGTTCCTGTTTTAAGCAATAGAAAGCTCAGTGTTTGCATCACCTCATCTCACACTCAAGCTTCTCTCAGACTTAGTTTGTGCTCTGGGTTCTCGGTGCTAAATCAGGACGGCAGCTGAGCAGGGTGGTTTGAGCTCATCTCGACCCCTCCGAGGTGCTACCTGCTGTGCCCAGGAAGGGACACACACTCCAGAGGAACCAGCCTTTATCCAGAGGGATGCAGACACTGCAGTATTTGGGCAGGTGGGACACCTGAGCTTACCTTCCCCACTCACCTCCAAATGCTGGCACATCGGCTCCTCCCTGCGGGCTCTCCCAGGGCACGAGGCGATCGCTGTTTCACTGGGAACTGGAAAGCAACACACAGATCACAAAAGGCTCAGATGGGTGTGATATTTTATAAATTAGGGGGGGAAAAATAACTAAGTTTTCGCTTCCAGATAGGGCAGACTACGAAGCAGCACTTGAAGAGCAATCACATCCCTCCTCTCCCTGTTCTCCCCATCGCTGCCAGAAGTGTGACTCCAGGCAGTGGTACCCAAGGCACCCCGGTGACCTCAGAGGTCAAGCAGGAAAGCCACTGCACACAGCCACGGCCAGCAGCAAGCCCACCTCCCCTCCCCGAAGGGGTTAAATCAGCAGCAGAGAGCAGCCTGTTGGCCTCAGCAGAGCAGAAGCAAAGGAAACATCTTATTTATGCTGATACAGGTGATAACCCAGCCTCGGGACAAGCAGGTAGGATGCAGAGGCTACTCGGGGGGCAAGGGTTTCTTGGTGGCACCAGCAGGCCACCAAGGGAGGCAGCACCCACCAAGGCTGGGGACTGGGGTCCCCTCTGTGCTGACAGCCCCAAACACCAAGAGAACTGCCCCAAAAGCTCCATCACAACGCAGAGGCATCACAAGAGCTCTTGTGCTGCCACAAGCTCCACGGCCATGGTGTGTACAGCAGCTATTTCTAGGCATCGAGATTTCTACCTGTCATCTACATAAGCCACCTACAGAGGTTTAATTAAATCCCCCAAATAACTGGGGAATTTGAACATGCAGAAATCCATTAATGCAGTTCACAAAACAATGGGACTTCTGCTTGCCAAAGTATATTGGGAAATTAAACACACACACCCCCAGCCCCATGCCCAAACACACACACAAACCCAAAAGAAATTCACCCTGAAATACAGGGTTCTGTTAAAACACAACTGAGTTGCTCCTCACTGATGCTGTAACCAGAAAAAAAGAGAGAGGGGAAAAAAAAAAAGTGAGAAAGAGCGTCGTGGGAAAGGAAAGGAAATAAATATACGAGCCCATGACAGGATGGATTTGCATACAGAGCCTTCACCGACCCGCACACTGCAGGGCGAGGTAAGCTCAAAGACAAGTAAATATTAAGCATTTCTTACAGATACACATATATATAAAGCACAGGAAAATAAAAATCAACTGTGCTATCGAACGGTTTTTCAAGAGACAAGCACAAACAAATCCCAGTCATTGTTCTCATTTGAAAGAATAAAATATTAAAAAATAAAAAAAGAGGCATTTATTATTTTAAAAAAGACTAAAATAAATCATCTCGTTACAGCTGCAGGTCCCAGGCGTTAATTAACGAGACACAATTACAGGAACAAAACGAAAATAAAGGGGTGAGTAACACCACTACAACACTTCATATCTGCCTGGGTCTGAGAAATCACACCACGTTCACTCCTGCCTCCCTTTGAACAACGAGACTTCAACAAAAGTCACGTATTAATATTTACAGATGTGGCCGATCGCTGGCATCGGACCCAGCGCTTGATCGACAGCCACCAAGTGGTTCCAGCTATTACATTTCCGACAGGACTCTCCTCGCAGGGCTGCTGGGGAGCAGGGAGTGCTAACGAGCCCCGGCAGTCGGACGTGGGAACCGCACGCAGCCAAAGTTACTTTCGTTTGCACGGGCATCCCCCGCGCATCACCCCGAAAAACCACTGCTACACACGGCACCCCAAAACCACTGCTACACACGCTTCACCCAGCCAACACCTCCTGGGTGGCACAGAAGAAACCCAGAAGATCTATTTTTCCCCCCGTTCATACGTCAAAGCTGCGTGAGAGCGGTTGATTTCTCAGGCGCTTTAATAAAAATAATTATTTCTCCTTAATTCGCCCAGAAAAAGGTCAGAGAGGCAGTGCGTGTTTCACACAAATAACAGCTGGATTTCAATTTAACCCCCCGGCACGTTAAACCACACGGTGTGAATGTGCTCCTAGGCGGGGCAGAGCACCCGAAACGCATTCAAATAACGCGAAAAATTAATGCGTCGACTTCGCCCCGTTTGAAACTCGACCCCGGCACCACTCCCAGGGGGGTCAGGCTGTTATTTATCCCCACGGGGCTCTTAACACGGGGCAAGGCCTGGGGTAGAAGACTCCAACTTACAGCACTCCAGCAAACCAGTAAAATCCACAGGGAAATTCCAGGATCCGCAGTTTTTTCTCAGCACAGAAGAAAAGTCCGATGCTTCTTGCTACTTCCATATTTTTTTTTGCATTGTCATCCCATCCACTTTCAAACAA
>VZRW01006920.1:8972-30633 GCA_013398125.1 Aegotheles bennettii
ACACCCCCCCTCCTTATGGCTGCTCGTCCCTGGCACCCACACCCCCCCCGTCGTTGTCCCGGAGCCACGGCCATGGGTTCCTGGGATCCCTCGGTCGGGTGTGGAAGGGGGGGGTGGTGTCTCCAGGCTTCTCCAGGCCCGCTCAGCCCTTACCTCCCTCCGGCACCTGCTGCCGCCCGGCCCCTCACGCTCTGCTGAGGCGGCGACAAGAGCTGCTGTGGCGGCCGTTCCTCTTTACCCGCTGTGCCACCGCCTCCCGGGGGCGGAGCAACGGGCCCTGGCACGGCCCGGAGCGGCCCACAAAGCCCGCAAAGCCGCCCCCGCCCCCGGTGGTGGGAGAGGGATCCGATCTTTCCCCCCGCCATGGCTCAACAGGCCGTAAAAGCTTTGAGGAAGGCGCCTGCCCCGCGTACAGACCCGCACACGACGCGTGGGGCTGTGGCAGCTCTGCTGAGCTTCCACAGGGAGGAGAGGAGAGGTTTTTTTCCACTTCATTAAGCAGAGCTGTCCCTACGCTTCATTTCTATCCCAGCAGCCAAACCCGCGCTTCATGCTGAGCTTTGTGGAACCACAGAACGGTTTGGGTTGGAAGGGACTTTGAAGATCACCCAGTGCCATCCCCTGCCATGGGCATGGACACCTCCTGCCAGCCCAGGGTGCTCCAAGCCCCATCCAACCTGGNCTCCATGCCCTTGGCACCAGTCCCTCTCCAGCTTTCCTGGAGCCCCTTCAGGCACTGGAAGGTGATCTAAGGTCTCCCTGCAGCCTTCTCTTCTCCAGGCTGAACAACCCCAACTCTCTCAGCCTGACTCCAGAGCAGAGGGCACCCTGGGCCAGGGTCTCACCACCCTCACAGCAAATTCCTTCCTAATACCCAATCGAAATCTCCCTTCTTTCAGTTTGAAACCATTCCCCTTTCTCCTATCACTGCACCTACACCTGCACACACAGACTGGGTTTCAAAAGGCGGTTGTGGGGAGGTCCCAGAGTCACTGTGACTGGTGTCCCCCAGCTTTTGGGTGGACAGAGCAATTGAAGAAGAAAACAGGACTTGCAGGACTGCGATCAAATGCTCGTCACCCACACTTCTCCCTAAAGCACAATGCAGCCCTGCCTGCCATGCATCCCCACTTACAGTTCTATAAATGGTTTGAATTAATAGATAGGACTAAGGAAAATTGCAAAGAGTTTTAGAACACACAAAGGGAAACAAGCAGGAATAGAAAGTAGCAGCTTTCCTCCAGAGGAGCTGAATATAGATCTAAACTTCCACAACCTAGGAAAACATTAAAGGAGAACGACAGAAATGAAGTTGAGGACACCAGAAGTGGTCTTTGTTGTATTAAGATTTAGATCAATGCTCTTTAGAAAAAAAAATGACCGCTGACTTGAGTATGATATGAAATACCTGTAACCACCAGTTGTATTTTTAAAAGTATACTGGATTGATTTTTGTTACTACAACTGCCAATTAATCATTAAAGTGAACCCTGAACCACTCAGAACTTAGATCAGAGCCTCTTGGTGTGCTACAGCAGTTGATTACCAGTTAGCTCAGCATATGACCTTAAAAATGTCTTGGAGACTTTACCTCTAAGCCATAAATAAAAGCAAAAGGATGTAAGAGTAAGATGCTTGTGCATTACTGTATGCAACTTTAATTAAATGAGAAACCACACAATTAAGATTTGATATTTAAAAAATCCTCAGTTTATTCTATCACTTAGAAAATTTTGCAATGAGGAATTGGGAACAAGGAAATTAACTGCAGCCAAAGCTAACCTTTACCTGTTTTCCCTTTCTGAAATCAGTATGAGGAACTGGGGGGAGTTTCTCTCACAAAGGACACATTCATCTGTATTGTCACAGATAAATGCTATTTCCAACTTGGGCTGAATTCTCCACCTTTAATTCTTCCCATAGATGATCAGAAATTACTTTAAACAATGAGAGAGGAACAAAAAATAAAAAGCAAGCACTGGAACAACTTGTACAGCAACTTTCCTTTTTTTTTTCCTTCCCACTGGCTGGCACACCACTTGTTTTCCTCTCGTGTGATGCAGTCACAGCAAGGAAACAGCAGCCAAAGTTTCTCTCCATTGAACCATCCAGTCAGCAAAAGCCCACAAAAATGCTGCAGGAATCTTGCAGTGCAATTATAAAGAGACTGTTGGCATAGGCCTTTTGCACATCCAAAAAAAAAGGACTAATTAGTTACAGATCTGCTGGATTTGCTGGGTCTCAAACCATATGCTGAATTCATACATGTCCAACAAGACTTATCTTGCCCTGACAGAAGTCCTAGCCAAACATCAATATCAAACCATCAGGAGTTGGGGCAGAAGAAGCTGATAGAACTTCAGGCTGAACCTGAAGGATGGTGGCCAAAGGGAAGGACTTACATATAATCTCTGTGTGCATATCACACTGGCTATAACAAGCATTTAGCAGTTGGATGCACTATACTGGCAGTCACCAGCACACCTACCCAACACCTGCTCCCTGCATCAGCCACAGCACTGGCCAAGTGTTTGTTTTCTGAAGCAGCATCTTGTCAATTCTCTTCTGCTTTCCCAGTGAGGGTTTCTACAGTCCAGCACTGCTGGCAAACACAATCCTTTCCTTGTTTTCTTCAATGGTCTCAGCTGCGCCACTTTCCATACCCATCTGGGAGAAGCTGCAGTTTTGGGTGGGGTGAGGAGAACCACTGGCACAAGCCCCACTTAAAATGTGCATAAGGAAGAGTTACAATGCTTGCAGTCAGCACTGCACCTGGTAGCTTTAGGCAATGTGCCAGGTGCCAAAATAGCTGCCTGAGGCAACAGAATAACCTTTTTCCTGTTACAAACACATGCACCTTTGGTACAGTAACAGCCAGATGTCATTCTCCCTGCATGGTTACCTTCTCACTTCATACACACACAGTTCCCAGGAGTCCTGTACCACCGGTTGTGCTTGGATCAGAGGCCCCCAACCCTCCTATCGCAGCACTCAGAAGTTGACATTGTCCTCTATCTTGGCTTCTTCTGCAGTAAGCAATAATGATAGTGCTTCTTTAACAATTCAAGGGAGAGCCACTCCCTGAGAAGAGTACAATCACCGGGACTTGGGAGTGTTTCTGTAGAGCTTTATGACCTTCAGCTGCTATCACAGAACTAGAACACACAGCTCCTGGTAAAGTACCAAGCAAGCCTCTGACCGTGAGAGTTATCTGTCCTTAAAAACGCACAGCAGCCTTACAGTACTGCAGTAAGTTCTAGTTCCACTAAATCCTTTCCTCTCTGATCCTTTAAACAGATGATGAGCTTCCTGTGAAGAAAAAGCATCACACCACAAACATCACATGGTCCCCTCTCAGTTAATACTGAGGAATCCTCAAAACAGAAACGTTTTTAAAGCACTCCAACAATTCACACTGCCCTTCTGTGAGGGACAACAAATGGTTTTGCTTCTCTAGATGTTTCATAGGAGTCATATTAGTTTTTCTACTTGTACCACTGTACAAGATCCAAATGCTGTGTGGCACTAAAGAAAGATGAGCACGTGGAGAAACCAATACTATGACCTGTAAAAAAAGCAGGCTTTCTAGATGAGCAGTAACTACTGAATAATGGAAGCATTCAATTGGAACCACAATATATTGGTTTTCCTCAAGGAAAATCAATTAAAGGATGTCAAAAAGAGAAACTGACTACAGCTATGCCAGTCACAGTATTACTGCTCAGGTCTTGGCAGGCAGAGTCCCATGTAGCACCGCAGAGCAAAGGACGCAGTCAAGTTGTTTATTAATGACAATGGAAACAAAATGAAAGTGAGAAAGCAAACAGATATTTCTTTAAATATAAAGTTTCTAGTCATTGGGTTTTCTGTCAGGCTCGTCTTTTTTTTTTTCGCTTTTTTATTCAGGCATAGTTACAAAAACCCATAGAGGATCTAGGGAAATGTGATAGTTCAACATAAATTTGTCACCTATGACAAAGTCTGAACAGCAAACATCATATAAAGGAAAACTCAAAACATATTTACAAATTCATACTTTGTAGTCATTGAGAAATTTCTTGGTTACCAAGTGGCAGATTATGCATGTATGCTACATTCCAAAAGGCATTATCCAGAGTCACTTAGCATAAAATTAAGCCAAAAGACAGATTGTCTACAAATAAGGCCAGTTTCACTCCTAATTTATGCATCTGGTGACCAGAACTTTCTGGTACTTCTATGTTAATAAAAAACAGAGCAGAAGAGCACCTGATCTCACCCAAATAGGATATATAGGCCAAACTGCAAGTTTCACTCTTAGCAGGAGTTATCAAGAGTAGAAACCCATGAGGAAGGACAACAGCATACGCCTTTTTTGCCATTTTGTCTATTGCTAATTTTAAATGCTTGTATAAAAAAAACCTCCCCGCACCATATTTGCAATATGATAATAAATAGGCAATAGTTTAAAAATGTCAGATATGATTACCTCAGACTATCAAGCTGTTTTGCACTTCAGAAAAAAGTGAACAAAGCCCAAACACTTTCTCTTCCTGCCCCTCCCTCCCCCTGATCCTACCTGAACCCACCCCCACTTCCAAACCAGGAAAAAACAAAGTTATACTCCAATGAATATTAGAACTGGCACCAACATTCATGCTAGTTGCCCTGATGTGCAACAGAAAGTTCACGTACAATAGTCAGAAGTATTCTTATGCACTAGCCCCAAAGAGTTCAGCTTTTGAAAAGTTTATTTTGTTTTGAAGAAACTCCCATCAGGTATGACGTGGGCAGCGTCCAGCAGGTGCAGGAATGTCCAACACTCGACGTCGATCTTCATATTCATCAGTGTCTGTGGAATCTTCGTCTTCATCCACTGCATATTCATTGTGATTTGTTTCCTAATATGAAACACATCCATATTTAATTAAAATCTTCTGTTCCAGCTAGTTAGAAGAAAGCACTAACAGTTGCCTAGAAAAATCTGAAGTCTGCATTATTGCATCAATTAGCTGAAGTAGATGATGTGCTTGCTCTACGTCCTACACCCAGCTCCTTTCAATTTCAAAGCTTAATTTGCAATAGAGATCACTTTGCCAAAATACTTGCCCTTTAATCTCAGCAAACATCCATCAGCTTTCATTATTTTGTGCATGCAATTATATAGAGCCACTATTCAGTATCTTAACTGTACCAATTTTCTCGACAGCTTACGTTGTCTTTTAGTAAATGTAGTTTCAAGACAAAGGGTCATTACTATCTTTAAAACAGAAGTAGAGCAAAAAAGAAAAGCAAATAATTTTTACAGTCAACTGAACAGAAGGAGGTTACAACTCCTGTAAACGTGAGCAAGAATTAAGAGATGAGTTTCTGTGAGAAGCATGACATCTGCTGGCACTTACTGTTAGAGCTACTGGGAATGAGCGTCTCAAATCCTTGGAAATATGTGAAAAAGGATATGTAGATGTCTATCTCTGAGGAAAGACTTGATGCTCAAACAAAACCTTTCAAGCTCTATCTGAATTGGTCTTTAAATAAGGACTATGCTAGTGAAAAAATAATTTTTGCACCAGAAGTGTTTTTTTATTGATAAACATTCCAGAAGCTGGAAAGAATTCATATAATGGGAAATTGCTGAAGTCTCAAACTGAATGATACATTTAGACTTATGGGGTTCTGAAAAAAAGAGCAATTTTCAATTAAAAAAAAAAACAAAAACGAAAAATGATGACATTGGTGTTTAAAACGTTTGGGTTTTTTTTTAATTTGTCCTCTTAAAACTAATCCAAGCATCCTCTGAAAACAGGAGGTCAGAAAAAAACCCTAGGATAAACATAACTGCATCTCTTACCATTCGTGCCGTAGACACCTTGAATGTTGGACACACCATATGAAACCTGGGAATTGTGACATTGAAGAATTTGTCCTTGTAGTAGAGGCAATGGAAGGTGTAATACCCCTCCATATATCCAGATGTTGTGGAAAACGTAGTGCAGCTGGTATATTCATAGACTCTCCCTGGACTGATAATTGGAAACTCTCCTGTTGATAAAACATTAGATCACAATAGTAAGGACTGAAGCAGAACCACAATTTAGCAGTTTGCTAAAGCATTTGTACTCCATACACATTCAGGCAGATCATTTTCTATTCCAGCAGATGCATAAATTATTCTCAGCAACTACTGATGTTAAAGAAATGTCTGAAGAGTGGCTAACTATCAGGACATCCCTTGCAAAACAACTTTAAAGACAAAACACATGGACACATACCTCTTTATTTCAAGCAACAAAATTATTTTCATGCAAACCATACAACTACTACCCTCTGTCACCATGAGAAATGCTAATAATGTAACTTTCATAATGTGTACATTAAATACAAAAACTTTCTATTGGGTTTGTAAACCAATCTTTCACTTACCAACTACTCCAGGGCCCTGAACTTCTTCTACATCACCCTTGGCATTTGTTATTCTCCAGTATCGACTGTCCAGCTGACAAGCCTTCTCAGGAAGAGCATCTTTGGACATTTCAATTCTAGAAGCCAAAGAGCAGACTTAATGGGTAGGTAAGTGCTTTCATACATCTTAAGAAATGCTTTAGTGTCCTTGGGATCTCTCTCAAAGTAGACTTGGCAAAAAAAGTTAAAGATCCCGACAACGGATTCAGTATACTATCTCCATGCCTCTGCTTCACTATCAGTTGTTATTTACCCCTTTCTGAATCACAAGAGTTACTCTTAACTTCCCTCCTCCACCCATCACCGTATTTTACCAATTACCAACTTGACTGGTACTTTGCATACCTGACCAGGTAATGATTTTTATTAGCTTTTTATTAACAAGCACATCCTACTCATTTTAGTACATTTATGAATGCTGTGCTTAAATTTGCAACAACAGATGCTTTGAACACTACACAGGTCTTTCCTCTCTTGTAAAGAGTTAATTCAGTTTTTATTTTTACCTGATTCTGTAAGTGAAGAAATAATGAGGTGGATGTACAGAACTGAGTTCAGGTAGAAAAGATGTGGACACAGAAACAGTAATGTCTTCTGTGGTAGCAACACATTCTTTATCGTGCACATACCTACAGAAAGGAAAACATTAACTGCAAATAGCTCTGTACATGCAATGCAGAAAACTACACATGTAAAGTGATTAGTTAATTACTAATAGCAGCACTGTGGTGCTAGGTTAAAAGTAATTCTTAACCTGTCATTTGCTATTTAAATAAAGGATGTGTGCAGTGTCTTCATGCTGTATACTTCCCTGCCACATAAACTCATACAGCTATGGATCAATTTGTACCTCCATTAATGCTTGTATTAAGCTGGGTGTATAATCTGATCTGAAGCCAATGAGGACACACTTGCTTAAGAAGGATGTGTCACTGTGCTATTTAAAAACACCCAAAACTAGCAACTGCTACAGCAAATTAATTTACAGATCAGGAACTTGGTTCTATAGCATCTCAGTTTGACAGAATTAAGGTTCTTGCTTCAAATTAGAAGAAATAAGAAGTGCACGAAAATTCAAACAACAGAAAGGTCCTGTTTATTTACATATCCCAGTGTTATTTTAGAGGCCAGCTTGCTGAAACAATTGCTTTTTTAATAACTCAGGACAGTCCTGCAGCTGCAGCACATTCATTGCAAGCAGAACAAATATTATGTGTTAGCTGAGCTTCACATCAGTTACAGTGCAAAATTACAGTTCCGTTAATGCAAAATTACAAACTCTGAAGCTTCTGGTTAAAAAAACCCCGAAAACAACAGTTTCTTTAAGTATTCTGTTTTACAGTTTTATCTGCAATAAGTTTTACATGCTTTCTCCTCTCATCACCATCAGCTTTTGTACCAGATACCCGTAACTACACGGAAAGAGGTCAGCATTCTAAAAGAAGCATCAAAACCCTGCAGCAAGGTTATAAATCCCAGTCACAATACCTGAAAATCTGGTCTCTGATGATAGGATATCCACCAGTTACTACTTTGTTTACATAGGATGTAAACCACTCCAAGTAAGATGTACCTAGATGCCAAAGAAGAAAAATATTCATAAGGACATGCAAACTTACCACTAAGCACATTACAATACATACTGCAAGGAAGCAGTATAAAGCTTTCAATATTTTTATAATAAACTCTGACTTACTTAGAGTCAGTCATTATCCCAGTCCATTCTACCAACAAGACCATTTGGAGAAACCAACCAAGAACTAAGAATGCATACTCTAAAAATGACACAGCAAACAAAGAATCTCTTAGCTTTCACATTACAATCATGGTTTTCAAATGGTGGTGTCTCTCCTCATCTGGTTTCCTGCTCCTGACTCTTCTGCTATGACTGGGAAAGAAGACAAATATAGTGGCCTACACTACTTGCATACCTATTTCCAGCTATTCTGCCTATGAGAAGCATGCAAGCCCACTGATGGATTTATGGACTTAAGTTTTATTATCCAGATTTTCATATGAATAAGAGTTTCTTAGAAACACAGTAGCAAGCTGCAGAATTTCCCCCTCCTTATAAACAGGGGTAAGCCATAGATGTACTGTGCACTCCTGGCACAAACCCAGAACACTAAGGCTGTATGTAATTCCAAAGAACATGGGATTTTCGTATGCTTGCAGCCATTGTCTGAGAACAGCTTTTCAGACACCTACAGCCATCAATTAGGAACTCCTTGATTTCCAAGTAAACAGTCAAGCTGTCACATTTCACTCTCAAAGAAGAGAGTTTCATACAAGAGATACTAGCTGCCTGTAAAAGAATTTCTCAGCCATAAATCTTCTGAGCATTGCAATATAGAGTTCAATAGAAAAGTACAGAGTTCTTCAATTATTTGTCAATATTACTGATAGAAAACTGGATTTAAACTGAAATACTAAGAAGTCATTATCCTCACCTTCACTGACATGTTATCAAGTACTACCACTCCTGTTAGATTAAGTGTACTTACCGCTTCTTCCTTTGAGCAAGAGCTATGTGCACTGTCCTTTGATCTTTTGGAAGTCTAAGGAGCTCCAAGATTATTATCCTCCTTTATACTGCTAATCCACAAAATGCAAACCTTGTATAAAGTAATTCCGAATGGAGAAATTGGACCAATTTACCCTGCCACGTTCAAAATGACAAGAAAAATGCTATATATGAAAACTTCCCCTCCATGCTGCGATAAGCGAAGATTAACCCTTTCAGCCAAGTGGAACACATTTAAATATGATGTCAGATCACCTCACCATCGACTCAATTCCATATAAGCAGCAACACTGATTCACCACAGTTCTTAAATATTACATTATCCTCAGGTGGAGAAAAGCAAGTAACCAAACTCTTGAGCTTTTGCTCTATCTTTCCTATGATGGTTCTAAAGCACACAATGCATTCTGAAATGATGTTTGCAAAACAGGTTGACTACTTCACACTGAAATCAGCTCATACAATCAACCAGTACAGAGAAAGGTTTCCCAAAATCAGCATGGCTCTGAGTTTAACTACCTTCAAACCAAACCAGCCATGGTATAGCATTGCCTAATGTGGTTTTGCACTGTAATATTAACATGTATTTCCTAAGAAATGTGCAAGGCTAAATTCTAATATTAATTTTGGTGCCATTTATTGCACATCTGCTTTCCCACTAAGTGAATTATTTTAGACAAAGCCACCGTTGCCAGATTCCAGTGAACTAACAAAAAAATCAAAACAATATTCCAGACAATGTATGTGTCAGATGATCACAACAGATTACTCCATAAGCAAACAACAATTACACAGTTTTCCCCTTCCCTCCTTTATCCTTTCAACAAAGCAATCAGACAAATAAAAAAATCCAGGAAGGCTTTCTTCTGCAGCTATGTTTATCTTTAATTAGATTTCACTAAAGGATACAAAATATTTTTAACTTCTAACATGGTTGCATAAACTACTGGGGAAAAAAATAAAGAAATCTTTCTGTCCACTTGGGTGTTGTATTTAATAACTGCTTACGTTGTCCCCACGATGGCTAACTTAAAGGTCTTGCTCATCCTGTTAGACAGGTTAGTACACTGACTGATTTGTATACAAGACACACAGAAGGACAAGCTTTAATAGAGAAAAACTGCATCTCGCTTCAAGTAACTGCTGATGTTTTAAATTAGGTTGGAGTGTGACAAGTAGCACAGAAAATTTAGAACACTTGTTTTGTTCAAGTCAGACTGACATGCATTTTCTGGACAGTGCAATTACAACATTTTGCAGAATATTTTATCTAAAGTGTTACCTGTAATGAACATATCGATAGCAGATGGGTTGCGAGCCATTTGGTCCTAAAAGGGAAAGAAGGTAATGGATGTGTTAGAAGCAAAGTATTAGACTTCCAAGGTTAAAACTCAACACATGAAATATAACATAGGAAACACTTTCCCTGTATTCACTAAACCTAAAATCTGGCTGCTGAATGTATCATTATACTCCCAGTCAGATATTCAAACGTAAAAAACACACATGCCTGTTCCCACGAGTGCTCAGATCATCACAGACTAGACAGCTTGAACATTCCACTAAGGCGCATGCATATAAAATCAGATTTAATCCATCATTCAAGAAACAAGGCCCTGAAACTATTGCCTTAGAACAGAAGCACAGAACAGCTGAGGCTGGAGATGATCAGTCCAAACCCTTTGATTGAGGCAGGGGTAGCTAGAGCAGGTTGCTCAGGATCACATCTGGTTGGGTTTTGAGTATCTCCAAGGACAGACTACACAACCTCTCTGAGTAACCTGTTACAGGGTTCAACCACACTCATAGTAAAAATGTTTGTGTATGTCCAGATTCCTGTGTTTCAACTCGTGCCCATTGCCTCTTCTTCTGTCACTGGGCAGGCATCACTGAGAAGAGTCTAGCTCTGACTTCTTTATGCCCTGCCCAGGTACTTATAAACACTGGTAAGATCTCCCTTAGCCTTCTCTTCTCCAGGCTAAACAATCCCAGTTCCTGTTCTGCCATATTCTCCCCTGAAACAAGCAGGGCTGTCCACAGATGAACCAAAACATGAGGGTGTAAGTCACCTTCCAAGTTCCAAATCTTGATCTAGGAGGTTTAAATACTTGGCATAATACAAAGGGAGGTCTTAACATTCTTCAAGTGATCCCTTATCAAGGCATTCCTTAGAAATCTCATTGCTACACGTGCTTTGAAAACAAACAGCCAGGAACTCCACAGCAGGATGAAGATCCCCACCCTTTTTTAGAAGGAACACCCTTAACTTGCCCAACTTTCTTCTTGGGGTGGGGAGGTTGTCAGGGCACGGGTAAGGAGAGGACTAAAATCTTGTTGGATATAATATCCTTAATTTTCACTAGCAACAACATGCCTATCTTAAAATATTGAAAAAAATAGGAAAAATACTTAAAAATACTTAATTATGTTCTACATATCTGATCTCCCATAATGGAGAAGGGGGATGAGCATATACCAGCCATAGTTTGAACAAATTAAATTAAAACCTTCCAGTAAGGATGGATGTTGTCCACTATCACGAACCTACAGAAATGGCTACAGCCATTAGCAACTTGTACATTTCTTTCACTTCATAACCATTCCACTTGTGGGCTTCAATGAAAACCAGATGGCAACTCAAGGGCAAGTAACAAACTAATATGATTTCTTAGCATTCACTTTTGACTATGTAAAGTATTTCAGGTATCTGATAACATGCAAAGGAACACTATCAATCATCACAAAAATACATTCACAAGTATAAACATATCTTCCTTACTGGACATTGATAGAAGATCTCATATTTATTTCGTCCCTCCACACTCTCCAGGGCCATGTATTGACTCAGGCCAGTATGAATGCAAAAAGTAAGAGGAAGGCATTGTTTCAGACCCAGCCTCTGCTGAAAACCTCCAGCCGCTGTGTCGATATCCAACAAGTCTTCGGAGCGGTAGTGGTTCGACAGAGCCATGCTTCCCATCAAACTGAACAAACAACAAAAAAGGGAAATATAAACAGAAGATACCACTTACAATGCAAAGGTAGCTTTAAATCTTTCTAAGCATTGATTCTATGTGTGCTCTAGATGCGTGTTAGACTTAGATGAAGTTCAACTCTAACATCCAGGTGCTGAACTGGGTCTCTGTTCACCACACCAACCTTCACAAAGGGCAGCTTGATGGCTCTAAGATAAACACTTCCTTGTATGCTTTGTGCATCCCAAAGCACTGCTTTAAACTGTGCTGGTGATTCCCATCATGGCTGCAACTACTTCAAAGAAGCCATTCACAGCTGACACAACTTCTTGTAGCAGCAGCATAATATAACAATAACCAGTGCTCTGTATTGTAACTTTTGTGCAAGTTCATTTCGATACTATCAAAGCATCCATGATTTTTCACTTGGAATACCAAGCTGCTATAGGAACAGTCATCCATCGAGACTACAAGCAAGGTGCTGTGTGCTTTGGAGAAAAGGCTGAGAAGTAAACAAGCAGAATAACTATTGAGTCAGAGAGATTATAATCTCAGTATAAAAACTAAGGCAGACAGACACAAGCAATCAGACATATATGGAAAGAATGAGATGATATTCATCAGCATGACACGGCAAGACCATCAACTGTCTTTCTATTTTTTTTCCTCTGGCTTTTTGTAAGCATCACAGCAAAGGACAGGATTTATTTGCTTGTTTTTGACAGGAAGGAAGTGGTGGTGAAGACATATATATATCTATATAAAATATACATTTGAAAAAAAGTACTAATCTGAAATAGGTAATGGATTAGGAATGAAGGTGAGCATCAGAAGCTAAAGTTAATGATATGAATGCTGGGCTAGATGACAGCTAGCATAAAAATAAAAAAAGCAACCTACACTCAATGTAATATAGGGGCAGACAATGGAAGAATGATAAAATAAAGTTAAAGTGTTCAAAGCAATCAACTACAAGGGCACATGCTACAGCAGTGCACTTAGCAATAAGAAGAATACACAAACCTGTAATGTACACCTCCTCACTCCCTTCTAATTTGCCTTTCACTGCTGTTCCCAGGTGCAAACTCTTGCAGGTGCTAAGCTTTAACTGGTGTTATGAAAGCAGTGAATCAGGCACAAGCTGCCACATGTCAGCATGATATAAGCTGCTCCCATCTTGGGCAACAGGTTCCTTTCCTCCCCTTCTTTACGCAGTCTTGCCTGGCTACAGGTTAAAAAGCAATGCTGACATCCAAACAGAGAAACCTGAAACATCAAACAATGACAAGTCCCGAATCTCCTCCATTTCTGACCTAACATTCCAACAACTTGCTGCATGGACTTCCACTACCTACACCTGATTCTTTCCAGTGTTCATCTCCCACAAGAAACCAAGCCTGTCCCCAGCAGCAGGGCCACACCTTCCACTCACAGCTGCCTTACTTGCTCCAGGGCCCCACATGTCAGACCTAACTAGTCCCCAAGTCAGTGCTCCACCAAGGTTTGTCAACCTGTGTGTAAGACTCAGGCCCTTGCTTTGAGGGCACAAGAATGGACCACAGCCCACTAGCAGTTGTTCAAGCTGAAAGGCATGCCCAAAGAAATATGTTTGCTCCTGCAGGCCTTCCGCAGGCACATATCTCAGTAGAGGCTTCGTGGGAGTGAAAAAGTAGTAGGAAGAGCAGGAAGCACACAAGCTGCAGAGCTCTGGTTTAAGTCTACAGAACTAGGGCACCTATCTCCTCTCTAAAAAAAGTCTCTCCTGGAAAAGAAACAGAACTAGAAGTCATCGTTATGGTTGCATAAAACTGTTTCCCATATCCCTTCTGCACATGTAACACTAGAACTGGAGGAAGCTGCACCTTCTTTACTAATGAAGGCTTTGGTAGAGCAACACGGATGCATTTCTGCCTACAGACACTGCAGTGATCTGCCCCAGCTTTCCATCTTCTGCTGATGTTTGCAGCACTTCACCAAGTGCTGATCTGCAAACTTTTTCTATAACTGGAAGACAGGAAACCATGCTTGGTCATTTGCCTTCTAACCTTGACGTAGAAGTGGTTTTTAAAGCTGAAACCATATAAAATTGTAAAATCTTCCACTGAGAAAACTTAATTTGTAGAACTGACATTTTGATTCTACAGAAAATGAGTACCTGGTTTGGAAGTTGTTGCCTAACCATTCTAAAGAAAAAAGCTCTTAAATAATGAAACCTGAAGAGTGTGAGAGGCTAATTTACTATGTAATACAAAGCAAAACTTAATCACACCACTGCAAGTCGCTCCCCTGAAAGGTCTAACAGTTGAAAGCTTTAGTTATTACAAAAAAAAGAGGGGAGGAGGACTGAAGTGTAAGAGTAATTTGAGCAATCAGAAACCTACACTGTGTTTTTAATTACTTCTGAGACTAGAAGACAGCCAATTCTACACGCGGCCACTCAATTACAATACACTAAATGCTTCATCTGTCCTGTTCAATAGACATTTTATCTTTTTAATAAATAAAGTATCCAAGAAATACAAAAGGAATTAATAGCTTGGTATGTAAAATTTACTCCTTACCCAGGAACAACGAGCTTCTGTCCATTGTGAATACGAAATGAACATCGATAATCGTCAGGGAGTTTGCAACCTATTTGTGCTTCCACAGCATCCAGATCCTCCTCCCGCACACTCTCTGTGTAGAAAAAGAAACAGAATATTAAGTGGCAGTCTTGGAAGGAGAATCAAGCCCAGTGTGATGTTCCTGAAAAATGTGAATATTGGAATTTCTGTTAAGACCTCTCCTCTAAAATTTTATTTCACATCATTTCATCAGAGCTGCGTGGGTAGAAATAAGGCAAAAAAGCAAAAGCAAGATAAATTCAGTTCAACTTTGGGATGCAGCCATCTATTAGAATTGCCTCAGTAATCTTCCACTGATTAAATTCATACCAGTGGCCAGAATAACTAAAAATCAAGTATTTCAAATACAAAGCATGGAATTTGTAAGTGTCTTGATCAAACAAACATGGACTCAAGTCAATATTTGGTGACTTCATCGTATGCTACATGGCACAGAATGAATACTACATAAATTTGAAAGGAAGCTGATTACATTAACTGATTACTTAATACAGCACCAATCTCCACCCGACGAAATCTCAACAGGCCTGACTCAAGCAGAAAGTATTTATAAAGTGAAAATGAACCTTTTCCCCACAATATTGTCATTAGCTGACTGAGTCCCAGTTAAAACTTAGTCAATATTTACTCTTTCATCATTCTGAGGGTTGCTTCTTACAGCTTTCAGTCCAATCAGTAACAAAATGTTGGCTGCAGCCACCATTCACCTGGAATTTGAAGCAAAAAGTGGGTTCTAACAGGGATTTTCATATCATCAACAACAGAAGGTGGTGGGGAATAACTACTCCTACACCTCTACACACACTTCAGGGGGTTCACGTCTACCAAAGAGCAACTGAGTGGCCTGTGTGGTCTGTTCCAATCAAGGTTTTTGGGTGATTTTTTTAAACCTCTGATATTCATTATCAGTTTCATTTATATGTAATAACTTAACAATTCATTGAAACAGGATCCTGTACAAATGCTATTAAAAAGGTGTAAGTTATGGAAGAGCTCCTGCTAAAACCTGCCATCACTACAGAAGTGTGGAAATTGATAATTTTATTTTTGTCTTTCTGTAGACAAGGAGAAGCTTTATTGCACCAATTCCTTGGGAGGATTTTGAAAGTAAAACTCTGGCAAAATCTGATCATTTCACAAATACTTAGAAAAACTTAAGAATCCGGCACTATCCAGCAAGCCAAGAAATGCAAGATTTACATAGGAAAGAGATGATTTGTCTATAGATTTCTCTTCATTTCACAGCTTACGTTAAATCAAACATCTTGGTCTAACAGTCAATTTGATACAGAAGACTGAAGTACAGCTGAAAATGTAAAAACTGTTTTGTCCCTATACCAGAAACCCCCCACATTTGCTGTGTGCCTTATGAACCAGAATAATGGAAGTACTTTGAGCCTTAAAACAAAACTTAATTTGAAAACAACCTTGGAGAAAAAAAAAAAGTTAAAAATTCTTGTTCAGTCACTAATTTACCTTCATTAGAAGAACACAGTAAGGCTTACAGAAGAGAAAAAAACCCCAATACTTCCTTTTTTGGGGGGTTTAGTTCAAAATGCCTGTTTTCATGTGAAAGTGTTTTAATTAGGTCTTAAGAAAATCTCACTAGGAAAATCACAGCAAGAGGTCCCAGGTCCTTGAAGTAATGAGATTATTAAACTAAAAAAAAAATTATAAATAAACAGAAAAAAATCTGTCATAGCAACCAAAGACAAAAGCAGTCTGGTCACTAGAAAAAAAACCAATGTAGATTTCTTCTCTGAAAAGAAATCTTCAGAGAACCTATGCATCACTGGTAACAGGGCAAGGATCATGCATGTGGTCTGATTTACTTATTTACTGGAAGGGAAGGGAAAGCACATGAACTTGACTTTCAGGGCTGCAGCTATTGTGGCACACACCTAGGATGAAAGCAGCATGGAACTTAATAACAGACAACGTGGCATCAGCCAGCCCAGCAGGTATTACACTGTACCTTTCAAAGAACCAATCATCCGAGGACACCGCTGTCCTAAATATTTCTCTAGGTCATCCCAGGCTTTTTTCAACGTAGCATAGTACTGGATGTATCTTCCTAGGTCAGAGTAGGTACTGAAGAAGATGGCTTTCCAGCTCTGATTTCGTTGACATTTTTCCTCTCTACGTGAACATAAATAAAATAAGTTGAAATATCAGCCTACAAAGCTTGGCTTCTAAACTCAAGAAGTTAATATTTGTTATTTGGCAGAAATGGCATGAGGAACATTAAGCCAGAAACACTTTGAGCCATGTGAAGCTACACAATTAATTCTGGCATCTATTCAACAGCAACTTGGAATAGCATTAGGAAAGATTTGGGGTCCTTAGAATCAGGGAAAAATTTAGAAACAGTGTTCCTTTAAACAGAGTGCTGTCTATTATTAGATCTTAGAACTGGTGAATAGCTAATTCAGAGCACATTTATACAGAGAAGACCTTAAAAAATTTCATTTTTTGATCTACTGCATTAGTCACAAACTCCTTTATTTACCAAATAAGAAGGCTTAAGGAACAAACCAGAGTGTTAAATGAGAATTCTGTGCACTGATCTGCAAAGTCAGTTTCTTAAGGACTTACTGCATATTCACTTCTCACAGACACAGCAGCAGGCCATGGGAAGACAGGCTGCCAAAAAAGTGCTGACTAACATCTGACAAAGGATGCTTGCCTCCAAATTGTAGCAGCCCTTGCACCAGATTTTCCTTTCTAGTTTGGATTCTAGTAAGAACATCATTGAGGATTTTTATGCAAACACAACCTCCAAGCAAAATTTTACACATTGTGTTAGATCTTCATGAGCTGCAGATGATTAAAACATGCACAGTGTGTTTATCTTTGTGGATTGAACTTTGCTGTTAATTTTTAACACAGTCCATATGCTACAATACAGATCACAAACTACAACTTTGGAAGTGTTTTCCTGAATTACCTCTGCTACCCACCTATGCATACATATTACCTCCTTAGCTGCTCTGCCATCTTAGGCTATTCAGCTAATACAAGCTGCACCTGCATAACCTGAATAATGGAAAAATATATGGAACTGATCACTGAAGTCATAAGTAGTTAATCATCACAATTTATAGGCTAAAAAGAAAGATATTGTCTAGAAAACAAGACAGGGAGGATAAGCAGTAACAAAACTGGTTGATAACTCACTTCAGTCAACTCCACAAGCTTGCTAAAATGGTGTGTTTTTCCTCAAGCTGAGAAAAGGTATGGATTGATACATTTACAGTCAGCTTCCACTTAGACATCCTGAGTTCAATGTGAGCAAGTACAGCAGAAAGCGAGCTTTTATAAAAAACACACCACCTTAAGAACCATGTATGTAAGACTTTTTACACAGTCCTGGGAAAATGATGGAGAAAAATCCTACTGGAAAGCATTTCCAAACACATTAAAGACAAGAAGGTGATCAGGAGCAGTCAGCATGGATTTGCAAAGGGGAAATAATGCTTGATCAGCGATCGCCTTCTACAATGAGGTGATTCATCTGATGGATGAGGGAAGAGCAGTGGATGGTGTTTACCTCAAATTTAATAAAGACTTCAACACTCTCCATTAATATCATCATAGAGAAGCTGACAAAGTAGGGGTTTGATAAGAAGACAGCGAGATGAACTGAAAATTGGCCAAACAACCAGGCCCATAAGATGATCAGTTGGAGACAAGTCATTTGTGGTGCACCCCAGGGCTCAATACTATTTAATATCTTCATTAATGACCTGGATGATGGGACAGAGTACATGCTCAGCAAGTCTGCAGATGCTACAAAACTGTGAAGAATGGTTGATCCAACAGATGTTTGTGCAGCCATTCAGAGACCTCACCAGACAGAGAAGAATCTCCTGTTCAACGAGAGGAAAGGCAGAGTCCTGCACCTGAAGAAGAGTACGACCAGACACCAGTACACATTGGCAGTCAACCAGCTGTAAAGTAGCTTTGCCAAGAAGAACCTGGGAATCTTGGTAGACACCAAGCTGATCATGAGCCAGCAATGCAGCCTCTCAGCTAAAAAGGCAAAGGTATCCTAGGCAGCAATAAGAAGAGTCCTGCCAGCAGGTCAAGGGAAGTGATCCTTCCTCTCTAGTCGGCACTGCTGAGGCCACACATGGAGTACTGTGTCCAGTTCTGGGCTTCCCAGTACATGAAAGATATGGGAACAAGTCCAACGCAGGGCCACAAAGATGATTATGGGACTGAGGTGTCCTTCATATGAAGAGAGGCTGAGAGAGCTGGAACTCTTCTGCCTGGAAAAGGCTCAGAAGGATCTTATCAACATGTGTAAACCCCTGATGGGAAGCAGTAAAGATGGAGCCAAACTCTTCTCAGCAGTGCCCACTGACAGGACACTGCAGACAGTGGACAACTTGCTCTAGGTGACCCTGCATGAGCAGGGAAGTTGGGACTAGAGGATCTCAAAAGGTCTCTTCCAACCTCACCTATTCTGTGATTCCAGTCATGGCTACCCTTGACACAACCATCCAGTTGTACCCTTCATAACTACAGCACTCACATTATTACTTTCCTCTATACAATCTCCGGTGTCTGATAAGGTCAAGCTGCAGCTTCTCCTTCAGCCTAGGCATTAACAGAGCACCTCTTCTCTACCCATCCATAAAACCATTTAACACTTGTATGTTCACGAAGCTTTTGTAGGAAATTAACATCTTTTATATCACTAACCTTTCACTAGTTTGAAGCTGGTGAGCAGCTGGTGAATACCAATTCAATCTTAAGAGTTACTAGAAGTAATGTGGACATAAACAGACAGCACAATAACACAGGCCTTATTTTTATAGAAAAAAAAGGCTTAAAACGACCACACTTACTCTGAAATAAGCCAGTATTTCTTGCAGTGTCTCTTCCACAATGGATCATGGTTTGATAGCTGATTTAATCTTCGGCTTAAACAGCAGCAACTATAAATATAAAATCATCAAATTTTATTGCAAAAGAGTACCAAAATAAACAGGAATAAATACTGACACATTGCATTCTCATGAAATAAATGCAGGGTTTGAAACTTAGTTAGCTGTCCCTTTTAGAGTTGTGCTTACAATGATTAAAAGTCTTTATTACAGCTGTATTAAGTCATGAACTACTTTTCTACACACTTTGAGAACTGTCAGCAATTAAGTAATTTTGTAGAACAGGTCATTCTGGAGACCTACACCTTCGTAACCATTGTCTTAAAGATTCCAGCATGACTCCACTCCACCAGCTGTAAGCATTCCAGTAGCACAGGCTAGCTATGATTTACATCACTTTCTTATCTGGATTGTCAGTCTCTACCTTATCTTTCCCACTGTTTCCACACCACTGAAACAGCAAGCTACAGAAGCTATACAGTTTTATTTTAGTATTAAAAAGTTACTTTCAACTTGAAGTTGTTTAAATAACAAACTTCAGGACCAGAAACAAAGACACAGGAAAAATATAAAGGATGATGGGCTTGGAAATAAGTCCTGCAGGCTCACTCCAATGAAGGCCAGGCTCTTGCCACTGCATTAGAGGCAACATTGCTGCTTTTGGAAGTTAAAAGAATCACATCCTGCACTATGCAGTACTATTGCAAATGCAGTGTTAAAAAAACTGTGGGATATAGGTTTAATACTGTCCTCGCAAATCATTTAAGTTGATCCTGGCTTGATGCAAGGAGACAGCAAAAGCTCACGTATATTCCTGATTCCTGCTAATTTATTCTTCAAAAGCAGCAGTGGAGGTGCCATCAGATACAGACTGTTCCCATATTTACTTTTAGAGTTATAAAGCCTTTCTGCAATGTACAACTGGTATCGACAGCAAGACAGCTCAGTGTACTTATATGAATAAGTATGTGCAGCAAAGCATCAGCAACGTGCAAAGCCCTTGCAGAAATCTATTGTAGTGGTGTTCATCAACCAAGCCTGCAATTTTTGGTAGGAAAGGAGCCACCATGGCATGACAGGAACACATGGCTACAAACATCATAAAGATGTGATTGAAGCTGTTCTCATGAATTACATAAATATTTTGTCACCTATCAGCTCTTCCATTATTTAAGGGCCACTCCAAGACTAACCAGCCTGCAGAATACTGGGGAAACTGTCATGTTTGTGATAGTCAGAGTATATACATGTCACTAAACCAAACATAAGCAACCTAAGTATTTCCTCAATCAATGCTTTGAGTGCTCTGAACTGCCACAAAACTGCCATTACTGACTCCATAAAAAAGAAACCTGCACAGTTCTTAACTGTCCTTGCACAGCAAAATCCGTATCACTTTGTTAAATACATAACAAAAACAGGTAGTGCCTTTACTATACCATTAGCAACTACTACCAAATCATCCATACTAACAGTGTAACAACTGTCATGACTTTTGCTTATGACTAATCCCTTTTTTGCTGTTATTAATCTCTTTTTTGCTGTTATCCCAACAGATTTCTCTCCGATGTCCTCAACTTTCTTGACTGACATTTACAGGGAGGAAAAAATCAGACACATTTTGGTAACGTTCTATTTAACTCATACCTATTCCTCCCTCTTTGATGAAATACCGTGACTTCAATCACTGCCAGCACCTCACTGGTGAGGTTTTAGCTACAAACATCCTCTCATCTTCACTGCATGACTCATAGCTCTCCAGCCATCCACTAAAGCGTCCAAGAGGAGTTTGCAACTTTCATTCCTTGTTTTTTTCTGCCTGAAAAGTATCTTTTCATTTCACTTCGTTTTCCTCACACAGCTCATTCAATTAATTGAATTTATTGACTGGCAGCAAGACCACCCTTTGTTTGCCCATAGATACCACAAGTTTCAGAGAATTGTTGATTTTACAAATTCAATTGATGGTTCACCTCTAATTTGTAATTTAGCTGTAAAATAATATAAAAATACGGTATATAAAGGGAGAGAGAAAAAGAGGGAACACTCCCTTTGGCTTAAAAATTAAAAACAAGGGGGAAATGAGCAGCGTTTCTGGGAGGGAAGGGTGCTCTAGGAGATGTCCTCCACACAGCAGCTCCCGCAGAACCCAGCGCTTTCCCTGCACCTCCCGGCACAGCAAAGTTCTGCGAGCCCCAGGTGCTG
>VZRW01006920.1:30649-50366 GCA_013398125.1 Aegotheles bennettii
TGAATGTCTCCAGGGAAGGAGACTCCACAACCTCTCTGGGCAGCCTGGTCCAGTGCTCCGTCACCCACCTTAGCCCCGCTCCCCCTCACCTCAGCCCCGCGCCCCCTCACAGAATCACAGAATTCTAGGGGTTGGAAGGGACCTCGAGGGATCATCTAGTCCAACCCCCCTGCCAGAGCAGGGTCACCCAGAGTCCATCACACAGGAACGCATCCAGGCGGGGTTTGAATGTCTCCAGGGAAGGAGACTCCACAACCTCTCTGGGCAGCCTGGTCCAGTGCTCCGTCACCCACCTTAGCCCCGCTCCCCCTCACCTCAGCCCCGCGCCCCCTCACAGAATCACAGAATTCTAGGGGTTGGAAGGGACCTCGAGGGATCATCTAGTCCAACCCCCCTGCCAGAGCAGGGTCACCCAGAGTCCATCACACAGGAACGCATCCAGGCGGGGTTTGAATGTCTCCAGGGAAGGAGACTCCACAACCTCTCTGGGCAGCCTGGTCCAGTGCTCCGTCACCCACCTTAGCCCCGCTCCCCCTCACCTCAGCCCCGCGCCCCCTCACAGAATCACAGAATTCTAGGGGTTGGAAGGGACCTCGAGGGATCATCTAGTCCAACCCCCCTGCCAGAGCAGGGTCACCCAGAGTCCATCACACAGGAACGCATCCAGGCGGGGTTTGAATGTCTCCAGGGAAGGAGACTCCACAACCTCTCTGGGCAGCCTGGTCCAGTGCTCCGTCACCCACCTTAGCCCCGCTCCCCCTCACCTCAGCCCCGCGCTCCCTCACCTCAGCCCTGTGCCCGCCGCCCCTCAGCCCCAGCCCGGGCCGGGAGGGGACCAGGCCCTGTGGGAGGCCGCATCCCGCACGCTGGCCGGGTGGAATTCCCCCGAGCAGGTGGCCGTGTCCCGTAGGGGCGTTCGCCTCACACCGAGATGCTGAGGTGGAGGCCCCGGTGCTGGGAATGGTGCCCGGCCCCACGGGGAGCTCAGGCCGCAGGGCCTCAAGGCTCTGCTCCGGTCCAGCACCGGCCTCGGGGGCCTGTGGCCATCTGCAAGCCCTGGGCGGGTGTCCCTGCTACCCTCCAGCATCCCAGATGGCGTCTGGCTCCTGGGGACAGGCAGCTGCCTGGAGCCCACCTTGCCAACGTTTGAGGCAGTCTGGGGCTCAGACGTGCACACGAAGCCGTGCTTTGCTTTTAAAGAACATTAAGACATCAAGCTTCTAAATTTGCTCTCCTGACACAAAAATATAGTGTTCAGCTGGAGTACTTGGACCACAGAATGTTCCTGTGGGCATGTCCTGGTAGGGTCAGACCAGGGACATCCCTGGAAGCCTGGAGAAGAGAAGGCTGAGAGGAGACCTTATTGCCCTCTACAGCTACCTAAAGGGAGGTTGTAGTGTGGCTGGTGTTGGTCTCTTCTCCTGAATTGCTGATGACAGGACGCGAGGAAATGGCCTCAAGTTCCGTCAGGGGAAGTTTAGGTTGGAGATTAGGAAGAAGTTCTTTACTGAGAGGGGGGTTGGGCACTGGAATGGGCTGCCCAGGGAGGTGGTGGAGTCACCATCCCTGGGGGTGTTCCACAAACGGGTTGAGGAGGCACTTGAGGGCATGGTCTGATGGTCCAATGGTTAGGAATATGATGGGATAAAGGTTGGACTTGATGACCCTGGAGGTCCCTTCCAACCATAATGATTCTATAATTCTAAGATGAGGGTACTGACTGCTTCCAACCTCGGATTCCTTGGCAATTGCTTTGGTATCTTCTGTTTACCAAAGCAACAAGAATTAATGTTAGAATAGCACTGACAAGACAAACACAAACCTGCTCATATAACCAGCCTGTAATTGTACAAGCTACATTCTATATTTCTTTGTCTCTCAGATTCCTTCACCTTTCTTGCTCATTTGCTCCTATTTTAGTGTTTAAATCCCTTTATGATCAGCATAATGTCACGTCATGATCTGAATTTTCCTTTGCATTAAATGACATTTGCCTGTCAGAGCAGTCTAAAACATCATACAGACTGCAAAAAAAGTTAGAAAACCAAGAGGAGACAGACTAAAAAGTATTCATATGCCAAATGCTTCCTGTCTATGTTATGGTTTATGCATAAAATAAAGTATGTATTATCTTGAACAATTAAAGCAGCTCTGGAATTTTTGAAATAAAAAATAATTCAACAGGTGAAAAGGAAGTCAAATAATCAAGATTTGAGAACAAAGTAGAAAATTTAACAGAAGGAAATACAAAAATAATTAGAAAGGTGTCTTTGTGACTTTGCTAAGGAAGCAGAAAACACTTAAAATTTATGGATAATGGCATATTGCAATGATCACCTCCCATTTCAACAAGGGGCAATTTGTAACACCGCTTTTCAAAAGTTCATCATTTCTCTTAAATTTTGAACTATCTCTGACCAAAATGGCCTGTGAGCATAAATGCCTCCAAATGCTCACAACACTAAGGAAATTAGGGGGTTAACGAATGGGGAATCATCACAGAAAGTACGTGCCAAGCGACAGAAAAATAGCTGAATGATTTCTGCAGGTCTGCAACAGTGTGTGGAAGGACGAGAAATCAGGAAAAGTGCTTGGCCATGGGACTGCAGGTTTCTGCAGATAACGTTGGTGATGGTAACTGGGCACATATTTACAAGGCATGAAGTTACTACAGTTTTGTAAAGTACTGCAGCAGTTACATTCTGGTTCTCACCTCCTGCCCTTTCAAAATAAGTGTAATAGCTTAAACTGGCTGGGAAGCAGGTTTGCATTTAGATTTCCACCATCGCTAACACCACAGTGAGTGGGTGAGAACAGCTCCATATCTGCAGCTCTCCAGGTTTCCAGTCCTTGTTTCTTTCCTGAGAGTCTTTCCAGCAGCCAGAGGTGTGATTGCAGCATGGGTAAATGTATCCAGGACCAGCATTACTTGGGGGTTTAGAATCATAGAGTCATCAAGGTTGGAAGAGACCTTCAAGATCATCCAGTCCAACCCCTACCTACATCACCACTGAACCAGATCACCCAGTGCCACATCCAGACGCCTCTTGAACCCCTCCAGGGACGGTGACTCCACCACCTCCCTGGGCAACGTATTCCAATACCCAATCACCCTGACAGTGAAGAAATTGTTCCTGATGTCCAATCTGAATCTCCCCTGCTGCAATTTAAAGCCGTTTCCTCTCGTCCTTTCACTGTGGGCACGGCAGAAGAGACCGACCCCCCCTTTTGCTTGGAAATCTGGTTGTCTAAAATTAACCAGAACACAGTGAGTGTCTGTAATAAAGAGCATGGAAGGAGTAAGGTAAGAAAATTAAAAATGAGGGCTGCGTGATCATGAATCACATAAACATAAAGCTAGTTCAGCAGTGCTTTGGAAGGAATTTACATATGAACTCAAACCCAATCACTTTCTCAGGCTTCACAGGAATGAATTTCAGATGAGATGTGAGAGGTGACAGGGAGGTAGCTAAAGAGATCAGAGCCAGAACGTCAGTGAAATGTGTACATGAATAAACTAAATATTACATATGAGCTTGTTGGACATTTTAGTAATAAATGGACTATCTGTCAGAGTACAGCTTCAGGCTGCCTTCCGACAGGATTAAACAACAGTTTTAAAAAAAAAATTCCCTTCTGGTTACTGCCACATAGGCACAGCCAACAACAACATCCCTCTGGAATCTCTCACACTATGGTAAATTGGCCTTGACAGCTCCAAGGTCAAAACAAGTCGAAGGAATCACCAAATATTCAACCAATGAACTTCATTTAGTGGTTACAGTGAAAGACTTGAAGCAATCATAGCTGAAATATTCTCCCAACTTTCATCTTTCTGGACCCTACAAGGTGTGCCACGTGCAGCAATCCAGGCAGGTCCCTTCACATGGAAGGTTGCAAGGTGAATTTGAGCCTCAGGTCCTCATGCCCTCTGACCCCTGTGGATCCTGATGCAGAGATGAGCTAGGGAAGGAGCACTGGGGCAATATGACTCTGGCCAGACTATCTGCAATTGTCAGATCATAGAATCATAGAACAGTTTGGGTTGGAAGGAACCTTGAAGACCATCTAGTTCCAACCCCCCTGCCATGGGCAAGGACACCTCCCCCTAGATCAGGTTGCTCAAAACCCCGTCCAACCTGGCCTTGAACACCACCAGGGAGGGGCAGCCACAGCTTCTCTGGGCAACCTGGGCCAGTGTCTCACCACTCTCACGGGAAAGAACTTCTTCCTAATATCTAATCTAAATCTAACCTTCCTTTAGTTTGAACCGGTTTCCCCCTTGTTCTATCACTACATGCCCTCATAAAAAGCCCCTCTCCAGCTTTTCTGTAGCCCCTTCAGATACTGGAAGGCTGCTATGAGGTCTCCCCAAAGCCTTCTCCCAACCCCAACTGATGTCCCTTCGTGAATGCTCTTGTCTACATCAGTTGCCTAAGGTTGTCAAAAAGCCACCTCTGGTCCTGCCATATCTTGTGCAGCACAGCTCTGAGTCAAGGTGCTCTGTGACTTCAGGCTTGTTTATTTTTATTAGCAAATCATTTTGTCTCAGATTCTTAGCTCTGAAATGGGTCTGAAATTCTTATGTATGTTTGCAGAATTTGGAATCCCCTTTAGAGAGTAATTTTAGCAGACTGGGCTTTTTTCTTCAGATGAAAGATTCCACGTTGACACAAACAGGCATACCCAAGTTTTATTCTTTATTGTTTATTTTATTCTTTCCCAAGGTTGCTTAGCTCAGAGTTGGTTTTCCTTTCATATCATCCTCTGTCACATAAATCAAAGACAAGATACTGCTACAAATGTAAGCATTAACCTGTGAAAGTATCAAAAAGAAAGTTTACTTACTTCATAGGGTGTGAAAGGCATAGAAAGGCATGGTTCTTGCCTCCAAGAACTGACACATTAAATTAAGCAGATGGTGTAGAAGAGAAACTCAGTGCAGTGGATAATCAGTAAGTGCTTTCACCACCAGCCAGCAGTGCCAGTACCTGCTCTCAGGTTTTGTACGTATACAGTTGTGCCTGATGGATTAATACTGGCAGAGAACAGCACTGACAAAGCTCACAGGAGACCAAGATTGCTAATGTCAAACTTCACTTGGTCAAAAAAGGCATAATAAAGCCTTAGGAATATCTATATTTTCATGCGTTTGCAGCGTTTTCACGGTGTTTGATTCATGATACAATGATGTGATTCATGGCCTGGGGGATGTGTGAAAGACCCTACAGAAAGCAAGGATTGGAGGAGTATTTCATGACCTCATGGGAAGTGGTGGGACGCTGGTTGGTTTGTGTGGGAGCTCAGAAGGTCTTTCTTTACCTGAGGAACATAGAGAATAATGAGGCACCTCTAGGGAAAATTCTGCTGCTATTGAGGCTTTCCTGCCCTAAAAAAACCCATCTGTATGAACCAGATAGCAGCTCACTTTTCAGCTGCACACACTTCCTTTGGGTTATTAGCGGAGATTGTTAATGAGGCAGCCAGTTAGCCGCAGCCACAGCGGTTGGGTTTTTTGGCCACAAACACCTGTGCAGTAGGAGCAAGGCTGAGCCCAGCATACATTCATCAGACTGTGGCAACAATAAATAACTGAAGTGTTGGGCTGGATTTGAAGAGGTAGCACAAAGATAAAAGACTCCAGAAGCCCTTTGCAATTCCCTTAGTCATCCATTCCCACCGAAGGCTTCTCTTTTGAAGTTTCCAGGAAGCCTGGTGCGACCTTTGGTCGTCCTTTTGGTCAGAGCTCTTATCTCTCTAGTGCAGACCCAGCCTCTTTTTGCTTGTACCACTCAAAAACAGTTCTTATGGGGTAAACAAACTGTATTTGCTGATGCACGTTCTCAGTTTCCTTATCAGCTGAACAACACGTTTCTCATGCATGTTGGGTCAAACTCACTGCTGGTCCAGCTCCAAGAATTCCAGGGTGACTGCACCACAGTTTGTTTGGTGCCCTCTCACACCTACTGACTGCTAAAAAATATAACCATGTTATGATGGAGCATTGTCTTACGAGCCAACCAAGAATTTCCTGGTGTTGCAAAGCATCCTTAGGTTGATGTTTGCAGGTCTTAGATCTTTTTAATTGGATATCAACGTGATATCTGAGCACTGCTTTGGGTAGCTGTCAAGATGCTTTGGGATACTGTCAGACTGAAAACTGTGTGTCTTATTGTAGAATTTCAGTTTTGTTGTGATTGTCTCTTTAAAATAAATGTAAATGAGTAAATCATCTGTATCTCAAAACCAGTTGGTTGAAATACATTGGTAAAGTTACCTGATATGAGATGCAAGACATATCTGAGGAGAGAAGAAAACCAAACCCCTAATTCCAGCCCAGAATCAGGAGTCTAAAAAAGCCAGAGGCTGGAGGCTGAAGTGAAGAGCTCAGCTGCCATGGTTGAAAAGCTACTCCCTGTATTAACCAGCATCCAAACCTACTGCCATAGAAAGGGAAAGTACATCTTTCCACAATATTTCATTAATAGTTGGATCATCAGTTGGTTATGAATAAGCTCTTCTAAACTCATTTTCAGTGGCTTTTGCCTCCTGGCTTGTATCTCAGATGCTGGTTTGCTGGTCTGCTGCACCTCTGCTTCCAGATCTTTTTATTTTTGCCACGAGTAGCCTGGCAAACATTTGTGGTAGCTTTCACACAAGAGAAATGCTTTTACTTTTCTGTCTTTTGGACAGGGGGCTGCAATGATTAACCAAACAAGAAAACAAAAACCTGCCTCGCTGTTCAGGCTGCTTTCATAGCCACCTTAGTGCTTTTACTAGCCAACCCAAGAAGATACAGCCCTGAAGAGGAAACATCTCAGCAATCATGTGAAAGGTAGCTGGCACAGAGCTACTGGACTAAAAAGGAGTTATTTCTCTTCAATCATGGCCTGAAAAGGTTATTCCTCTCTCAACACTGCAGAGCAATGGTTACTTTTCCTACCCCTGTCGCTACTGTCACAGTCTCCCTCCTTAGCCCCCCATTCCAGCACCTCCACAGAAATCAAACTCCCTGCACTGGTTACAGGCTCTGCTGCATTGCATCGATACATAAATATAACCAGCATATGCCAGAGAGAGAGCAGAGATGAGCAGGGAGCATTCAGCAAAAAGTGTATTAAACCTTCTCATTAAAAAAAGAAAATCTCTTCCCTGAAAATCTTAAATGAGCTTTTAATGCATGATGTTTTTCACCCCAAAAATTATGTATTTGAAAACTAAGTTTTTAATAAACAGTTTCATGGGAGCTTTTTGATCGTCCCTTTGCTGTTGGCGAAGAACACAGATAAGGGGGCTGAAGTGTGCTTCAAACATTGCTAGAGTATTGCTACAGGGAGTGAAATGGTGGCTCACTCTGTATTTGAAGAAGAAGCCACAGATGTCATCAAAGGCACTTATTTCAGCCCAGGTTCAGGGGTTTTTACCACCCATGCCCAAATGTACCCACAGACTGTTAACTCCTGGTTCCACAGACATGGCTGGGCTTTATATACTGAGTTGTCTGTCATGTAAGGGAGGGATGTATATCACTGCCAGGAATAATTCATAGAAAGTAGTCACATAAAATCCTTGTTGGAGCTGCTCTATGATGGAGATCCCCACTGTGGGACAGGTGAATCCATGCAGTACCCATATCTGCCTCATCAGCAGTTGCCAAATGGTCCGTGGTTGAACAGGCACACTCAAGCCAAGAGATCTAACTTCTGCTCTCGTAGAAGTTTGGCTGAGTTACTGGCTGATTTTTAAGCAGGTCGTGTTCATTTTGTGCCTCAGTTTCCCCACCTATAGAGCAGGGCTTGTAGCTTAAAAAGGAGAGAGTAATGCAGTCATGCATTAAGGCTTGCAAGGCACTTGAAAAGTGTTAAACAAGGTATAGCTCTGCAAAATATGTTGATTAATAAACCATCAGAGATCTGCTGGTTCATTAGGAACCTTTCAGAGATGTGCCTTCTCATTAGCCTGGTACAAAACAACCCACAGCAGGAGGGAACGAGCAGCTTCAAACAAGGTTCAACTTTCTGGCGGTTTAATCTCCATCTCAGTGACAGATGTCTGAATCTTAATTATAGTCCCTCAAACATTTTCCGATATCGTATCTCAATCTCTCTGTTCTATGTCTTTTTATGGTTTCTTTTTTGTCGTGGGACAGAGGAATAGATCATTTTCTCCACTCTCCATTAAAATTCCCTTTGCCTGCAGTGCAGCGTGCTCTATAAAAGCGATGAACCTGCTGCAGGTGAAATAAGCTGATGCTGCACTGCCTTTTTAGAGCAACAACAATCTTTATAGATTATTTTTCCAAGTGTCATGAATCTCCTTCAAAGTCACAAGTGACTGTTATCAATTAATATACTTAATAGTCTCATTTTCAATTCACATTCAGGCCATACAGGGGCTACGCTCGCCCCGGCAGATGCTGGAAAGCTTTGCCTTTCAGAGATAAAATGTTGCCTTGCGTGTGATGGGGGTGGTAAGGGGGGGTGATTCAGGAGCAGAGAGACATGTTAAAGTGCAGCACCTGAGGCCTTCTTGTTTTCTGAATTTACAGTCTCAGGCTGGCAGTCGTATAAATGAGTGATGCTCTCTGATGTTCTCTTCCAAGCAGGCTATGGAATTGGCAGGGAGTCTTCAGTTTTGTGCTGATGTGTCCAGAATTCAAATAATTTGATTCTTGGGTATAATGACAATTGGAGGCACAGTATTACCTTGAGAAAAAGAGATGGGAGAGACAGCTTCTGTAGCCTGTATTGAATTAACAACCGATTCCCATTTACTCTCTCCACTGAAAACTCTATTATGCGGGGTTCTTATTGCCCTTATTCAAGGGCATGGAATTAAAAAAGTGATATCGATGGTAATGCTCTCATTTTCCTACCGTGACATTGAATAATGGGGACAAAGAAGGGAAATCTTGAAGGATGATATGCCTTTTAAAATACTGCTGATATTGAAAACATATAAAGGACAATGCATTTGAATATCAGCTGATGAATTCATATTCAGATTATTGTGCTTTTTTTTTTGCCTATGCCTTTAAATCATCTTCGCTTCAATTTTCACCATTGTTTTTGGAACATTTAATTTTCTTGTGATTTCAGGAGAGAGTCCTCACATATTGGAGATGAGGATGGAGGTGAAGTGTTGGTTACACTAATTCCGTGAGGAATTTCTTCTCTCTTCTCCTGGATCCGCAGAGCAAGGGTTAGGAATCTGGCAAGGAAAAGTGCGCCAACAGACTGGTATAATTATATGGGTAGAGTCATACTACTGCTCAAGTGGTGGCTTTTCTGGCACCAGTTGATGTTTTCCAGTTCAGCTTCAGCCTGATCCTAACTGGTGGTCTTATAATAAAAGAAGAATGTCCACTGTGGACCCTGCATCATACTTCCTTTATAAATATATCAATTTACATTTTAAATAGTATTTTCCTGTGTAAATGATACCTTACACAGAATAATAAGTGTATTTCTGTTAGGAAGTTTTAAATGATATTTTACAAAATAAGTGATAATATCTCCATATTACAGGCAGGCAACCGAGAAACAGAATATTTAACTCCCTTGCCAAAAGTCACAAAGGAAATACTTTCTGGAGTGGGAACAGAAGACAGATGTTGCTCATCAAAACTGCAAAGCCTCCCTGAACTATTGACACTCTTAACTAATCTCAATTCAGATGTTAACGAGGCCTCTTACAGTAAATTTTCAGTCTGTGGAGGTGGAATAATGGAAATTGGCTCTAAAACATGCCTGAGTATGGTTAAAATTTAGGGTTTAGAGAACAAGTGTCAACACTGTTACCTGTAATGACACCCATTGATTCTGACCTCATTGATGCTATCCTTATGCTGGTGGAACTCTGTGATTGCAGTTACTTTCAAGTCAGTCTCACTACCATGCTGTATGAGATCAGGATGCGGCTCAAAACCTCTTCATAGCAATTCTGAAAAGTCAAAATCATGGCTTATTTGTCCAAGGGAAGCTTGTTTTCTCTCCCACTCCCCCTTGCACAGTCAGGACTCAGCAGGTGGTTAACTGTGACCTGAAACACGTGGTCTTCCTTCAGAGACCCTTCAGCTGGCAGCGCCATGAGATGGAGCAGATTCCCAGTCTCCCCAGTGTATGACACTCGCTTTGATACCTGTTCATCACCAGCATTAGTGGGGACTATAGAAAAATCAGATTTATAGCTGCTTGCCATCATTGGCAAATTTTTCTAGTAGATGTTCATGAAGCCATAAGTGCTCCTGTTTGTACAGTAGTGCTACCGAGGTATATTTTTTCAAGGAAAGGAGAGGGGGTGAAAGAAGAGGGGCTCTGAGAGGGCCATTACAATGGCATGGCAAGGCTTGATGACCTGGAAAGTCAGAAAGCTCTTGGTACTGCCTTGTTTGGTGATGCAGAGCTTGCTGTGTATATGCCCTCCCACTCACCGACCTGAAGAACGATTGTGCACTTCCACGCTGCGTTAGCATCCTGGTTACCTCCACCAAGCTGGGTAAACTCACAGGGATATTGAGACTTCGTTTCTGTCTGGACCAAATATTTGCAAGGAGCCACTGAGGGTGAAGAGAGATGGTAGCTGCAGTTTTCTTGGGTACATAACTTGCTTGCCTGTGCTGGCAAGGATACATTTTAGGCTAAGAATTATAATTATAACCAGCTGCGGGTGGCCTCCAGAGGTCAGCATATCACTTGAGAAGAGCTAAATCACAGAGCCCTCAAGCTCTACTTTTCAAGCATGATCTCATTATGTGGAGTTTCCAACTTCCCTGGTGAGATGTAAAGGTTTTGTCCCCAGCGCTAGTTGTGACAACAAAAGCAAGAGAAGAAAAAAGATCTCTCAGAATACCCACTGTAAAATGCAAAATGTTGTCATTGGTTGATTCTGCCACTTGGATGAGAGGTCCCTGAGGTGACAAGTTTATTGAAAGTAATTAGACACACAGATATCCATATGCTTGAGTTGTATTCCTTACATGTTAGTACTGATAGGGTGAATGGACATGCCAACCACCTTCAGAGTGGACTATCAGGCTTGTTCAGCTGCATTATAAGCTTTATTGCTTTATTTCTTTAGTACGTTTGAACATAAGGTGCAGTTCTAGTGACACTCAGAAAGGATAATATAGAATGAGAAAACATACAGAGATGAGAAACAGAAATCATCAGAGGTGTGAAACAGCTTTCATGCAAGAAGGAACTTAGACTATTCATCTCAGAAAAAAACAAGTTGGAGGAAGAGAAGGCTCTGGGGATACCTTATTGCAGCCTTTCAATACATAAAAGGGGCTTATAAGAAAGATGGAGACAGACTTTGTTGTGATAGGACAAGGGATGATGGTTTTAAACTTAAGGAGGGTAGGTTTAGACTAGATATAGGGAATAAATTTTTCACAGTGAAGGTGGTGAAACACTGGAACAGGTTGCCCAGACAGGTGGTAGAAGTCTCATCCCTGAAAATATTCGAGGTCAGGTTGGACGGGTCTGTGAGCAACCTGATCTAGTTGAAGATGTTCCTGCTCAGGGCAGGGGGGTGGACTAGATGACCTTTAAGGGTCCCTTCCAACCCAAACCATTCTATAATTCTATGATACAGGTCTTTAAAGTCAAGAATAGTGGCAAAAAAAGGTGGTAAGAAATGACCAGTCATTATCTCTCACAATATGGTGGTCAACAGTGAAGTTATCAGGTATCAGGTTTTGAAACAAAACCTGCATAGAATTAAACCGTGAAAATTTTTGCTTTGGGACTTTATGGAACCCAGAGAGTCAAACAAAAAAGGGAGTAGGCAAACTCTTGGGGTCGGTGTTAGGCAGAGGGGTCTGAAGGCCAGCTCATGCAAAGCTCATCGGACCTTCCTGCAACCTGGAAGTGCTTCAGGCAGAGGTCACTCCCTGCTTGCCTGAACAACCACTGCTGGTCTCTGTGGGAGTAAGATACCAAATGCCCACTCGTGCCTGACCTTCTCACGTTCTCAGTATTACTAAGATGCTAAGAAACTTCCTCTTACTTAAGAAGCAAGTGACAACGATCATTGCAGGAAAGGCTCTGAACTTAATTCTTTCTAAATACTGTTAAGTATTGATTAGTCCTAGTGATATCATACTGGGTTCAATAATCCAGAGCAAAATCAAGATGAGCTACCTTTCTAGGAGACCCTAATCTTACATGATCTCCTCTGAGATCAGATAGGCTCTGTCTTTGTTGCAAAGTAACACCCAAACGTATTTCTCTGTGGGCCACCAGCCTCAAAACATCCTCATAAGCACCAAAGAGCCTCAGTGTCATGCAACAGAATCTAATTTACAGCAGAGAAGTATCTGATTTCTCCTTAGCATGAAGAACTCTACAAGGCTGAGACCTCAAAGTTCTCACATTGCTGCTTTGAAATGCAACCTTAAGTCGATCCAGCAGGCATCAGCTGTAGATGAAGTGTAGAAATCCTGCTACAAAATGTAAAATAAACAATACAAACAAAAAACGCAGCCCAACTCCAGAAAAAAAGAGAAATAACAACACTCAAATCTTCTGTTATTTTTATTAAAGCTGCAGAGTCTTACTACACACAACAAATATTTTATCGATATAATCTAAGTTAATAAAATAGTTGAACAACTCTTTAGATTTATATTTGTATAGAAATGATCTGTGGAACATCTCATCTCGAAACAGCAGTGCCTGAAAACAACAATTCAGCAGGATTCTTTTAAAGAAGAGTTTGGGACTAGAGGATGCACTGTTCATTCTCAAAGGAAAAGAAAAATCCATGCAAAAATAACCCCCGCCCTCTTCCCACTTTCTCTCCTACCCAAAGTGTAAGGCTGTATAGAATGACCATGTAAATGATGGCCCTTTTCTTCCAGTGTTCTTCCTCATGTCTACATTAGGAGCTGTCTAAACTCAGTAACTAAAACAAGACAGAAAGAAAACTCAATTGCACAATCCTAGTCTGCAGGTGACAAAGTCATCACATCTCTTTACAGAAGTCCCTATGTTTTTTTCCAGTTATGAGGATTAATTATCACGTTGTGTTTGTTGCCCAACTCCCACCTACATGGCTGATGTCACTTATTGTCCATACGCCTTTGATAAGAGAAGTCAGTCTATCTACTATTGCTTCGGTCTCCCTTCTCCACCTTATGTAGTTTAGATTCTACACAGCACTGCCTGAAAAGGGCTGACTCTGTGGTGTTTTCCCCCCATTTTAGGCAAAGCCCATAGCTTGTGTGATGATCTCCTCACTGCAGCTATGCATTGGTGTCGCCCGTGAGATGTCTTTGATAGACTGTGGAGTCCTTGCTAGATCATTCCATTTATCTTAGTCCACTCGTAGATGTCCTGTTCACAGACTATGTCTGAGTTGATGAGGAGGTATCTGTCCCCAACACAGAAATGTTTCTGGCAGGCAGCACATTTGAAGCATTCAAGGTGATACACTTTGTCCTTCACCCGCATGGTCATCTCGTACGCCCGGATCCGCTTGTCGCAGGAGGCGCAGAGGCCATCTTGGCCAAAGAGCCTAAAACAACAACAACAGCAGAGAAGTAAGCAGAGTTTCTTTGCTGGGGAGACAGGAAAAACCAAATCAAAACCAGAACACAACATCAGTGCCTCGATCCGTTAGTGACAGTAATGCCAAGTTACACAGAGGTCACATGGAAAGCTGCCAAGCCAAACCCTGAAACTTCGCAACACCAAAAATTGAAGTAGAAAGTCCAAGGTCCTCACCTATTTTCAATGTAATTGACTTCTCTGATCAATGACCTTATCCTGAATTGCTGAGCAGCTTCTGGAGGTGTAAAGGTTCCCCAGATCATAGAATAAAGTTGTGCCATGCTAATGCTTCCACTTCTGTGATTGATAGAAACCACCTTTCCATTGTGGTGGACTTGGCAGTCCTGGGTTAACGGTTGGACTTGATGATCTTGAAGGTCTTTTTCAACCTAGTTGATTCTGTGAGAAATTTTGCCTATCTTGAGCTGTTTACAGAAAGGAGTTGACACAAGCCAAGGTCTAAGACTCCCCTGTCTCTTGGCGTTGCCTCCACTTTGGAGATTATTTCCAACTCAAACATCCATGAAGTCACTCCTGCTGGGTTTCAGGTGGATGCATGCTAAGAACTTCTAAATATTTATGCTAGCCCAAACAATTTTATGACCTGGACAGCACTTTAATTCACATTGAAAAATGCTGCAGAGCTCATGATGGTGTTGTCTACAAAGTATACATCTATTGAGTTTGACTTCTAAGTTTCCATACTAATTCTGGAAAGAGCTTTTCCACCTCCTACACTTCTCTTACACGTGCCCTGTCTGCTTCATGTCATCTTCTGAACCGGAAAAAGGATGCCCACTGTATCAAGAGAGGTCTTTAAGATACATAATTTCTTTCGTCTACCAGGAGATGTCAGTGTTTACTTCTGCTCAAGGAAAGTAATACTAAGGTTACACAAAGGTTGCCGCACTTTTCATTAATAAGGGAAGATACTATATGTTGCATTCTTAAATGAATAAAACCTTTGGATTTCACAGCAAGAAAATAGGTTGATTGTATTCCCATACTTTCTGTTCCTTCCCTTTTAAGATGAAAAGTATTTGGAAGGGGTAATTAACACTGGATCACTGCTGGATGTTGTATATGCAGAGTATTTACAAGCAGAACTCAGTTCTTAGTTTCTGCTTAGCAAAACTCCCCTTAGTAAGTAGGAACTCCACAGAGATTTTGGTTTGGTTTTTATTGGCAGGTAAATTAGCCTTCAGGAAGGTAGCTGAAAAAATATCCAATACCACTACTGTGTTCCACAGACCTCCTGTAAGATAAGGGGTCCATTAGAAGAAATGGTACACAACCAGCACAGCACAGATCAATGCAATTTAATCGTAATCAAGAATGTAAAGATCCTTTGTTATCAATTTTTGTGAAATATCTTAATCTCAGTTTAATACTTCTACTTACAAATGTTAGCAAAACAGATGGGCAGAGAGATGTTAATGAAAATACCTGTAACCAGTGTATTTGTAGGATCTGATTCAGCAAAATGGGTCAGTTCCTGTCTATTCAGGACCAGACTTAAGAATGCTAAAAATCCACTGGATCCAAATTAGTGCAATTAATCCACTGGATCCAAATCAGTGCAATCAAACTTCCCTGTACTGCCTGCAGCTCTCCAATAAGCACACAGCACATCGCCTCTTTCTGCTTGAAGTGTCCCAGATAACTTCACCAGCGATGCAGAAAAAGACAGGGATCAATGGGTCTATTAAAGGCAGTGACTTCAGACACCACACAGGTACAGCAGCTCTGCTGGCTACTGGAATCAAGCATCTCTCACAGAGCTGATAGTACTGCATCAGGAAAATGGATTGAATTCAGTTACCTTGGATACCATGTTCTTAAATGAGAGAACTAAATGATCTTTCATCCGTCGCTGATCTTGGCACCTGGTTTTATATACCTTTCAGCTCCAAGGCAATGCTTGGAGAAGCACAGAACTTCTTAAAACCATTCAGGGGAACCGGTTCATTGTCAGCTCAGGTGGAGCCTGCTGAAATTCATCACCTTTTCCCCGTTTCTACTTGCCAGAATCCCACATTGACACTGTGCCGTTCGCCTGGAGCTATCAGGTTGTGTCTGTGCAGACTGACAGATGCCAACAACCCAAAGTCCTCAGAGTTCTTACTATCTCCTTCACATTTTCAAATCTGTTTTGTCCCCAATGCGTAGGAATGCTTTCATTTTCATCATAAAATGCTTTCTTTTCACATAAGAGTTTTCAGATTTAACCTGTGAACAATGCTAAATAACCTGATCATCTCAGAAAACCTCTGGATTTAGCTATAATGGAAGAACCCCAGCAGTACCATAAAGCATCTGTGCATGACCCCAAAAATATATGAGCCCATATTGTAAACCTGAGCTTGCGAATGGAGCTGCTGTCAGGTTTTATGTTGAAAAGTAATCCAAAATTAATTCTTTCTGGGTCTTTGCTCACCAGCTGTACGAATTAAATGACTAAGCAAAGCTGAAACGATAGAAAGAAGGGGAGCGAGGGTAAGAACGTGTGTTGTGTACCTGAGATAGTCCCTCCTGCAGAGCTTTCTGCCCAGTTTGTAATACAACCTTCTCCCCACTTCTCCGAGCCTGCACCCACACAGGTCACAGCTGAGGCAGTCCTCGTGCCAGTACTGGTCGATGGCTTTCAGGAAATAGCGGTCCCCGATGTTCTGCTGGCAACCACCGCATGTCAGCAGCGAAGGGGGGATCTGGAGGACTTCATCCACCGGCTCCCTGAGGGAACGAAAGACTCATTGGAGAAGGAAAACAGACTCTGAAAGCACCCAAATAAGAAGGAGGAGAAGGAAAAACAAAACCCAAGGTCACTCAAGTTAGAACAGGGATTACAATCTCATTTTTATTCCCAGCAGATTAAAAATGATTGATCCTTCTAACATCAGAGGGAGCAGGACTTCACTCTTCTTTTGCTTTAAAAAAACAGAACAGCTTAAAATTTAAGGAGTTAGTACAAGTACCCCAACAAATTTTGCAAGTTTTCTTCAAAAAATAATGCCCAAACATGACAATCCCTGTATCACCCGTGTGTATTCATTACTGTAAAGGCATCTACTATTTTCCTAAGACATTGGTATCTGTGTAGATACATCATTTTTCTTCTACTGGACACGACATGAATTGCCCAGTTGTGTCTCAATCCATGCAGTTCTCATAAAACAAGTATCTTTCAAATACAATTAAAAATTGCTCTTTTTCAAAAGTGCAGTCAAAAAGCTGCTGGGATTCACTACTTCATAGTAAAGCTGGTAATGTCTGTGGAGACTGACAGATGCCAACAACCCCAAAGTCCTAGGAGTTCTTACTCTGTTCTTCACATTTTCAAATAATTCTGGTTTACCCACAACACATAGCAACACTTTAATTTCCATGAAAAAATACCTATTTAAAAATATTTTTAAAATATTTTTAAGATTTACCTATAAACAGCTGTAAATTACCTAATCAACACAGACAGCCTCTGAAATTACCTGTAACTTGCAGAAGAACCCCAGCAGTACCATAAAGCATCTGTGCATGACCCCAAAAATATATGAGCCCATATTGTAAACCTGAGCTTCCTAGGATCATAGAATAATTATGATTGGAAGGGAGCTCCAGGGTCATCAAGTCCAATCTTGACTGCAAAGCTGCCGGAAGCAAAGGGAATTTCTGTTTCACCCAGGGCTAAAGGAGTAGAAAAGGCACCTGAGGCATCTTACATGCAGTCAACTTTCCATTGGGAAATGTAAATTTGGAGATTAAGTCTGGGGGTGTCATTTCTCTGAACAGCATCAAATGAATAAACACAACAGATGAGGCTGTTGCCCAACTGGTCTAAGTTTTGCTGCTGCTTTCTAAGAGAGCCAGAATTTTATCTCACTTAACTGCAGGACTTCTTTTTTTCCTTCAGTTAAGGACATGAATCCCCTGGGATGGATCTATGCCAACGGAGCTCAAACAATTATTTGGGATTTACACCTCCCTGCATGGAGAGGCCCAGATCTTCATTGTGGTATCAGCACTGACTACTTATGCACGGTATTTTTTTCCCTTTTTGAGAAGCTCTGAAATCTAGGATGGTTCTAGCAATACCTGGGGATAAAGGAAGAATTTTCTTCAAAGCTACTTTCTTAAGGAATTCTCTTCTTTGCCTTTTTGTGGAATTTTACAAGTTCTGCCAAAAAAGATCAGCAAAAAAAATAGAAAAGGGAGGTCCTGCAAGGTTTGCCATGACCTGGTGCTGCCACTAACCCCGGGGAAGTTCCTAAAAAGACCTTTGGATCAATCCTTTAAGCATTTGCTTAATATCTAGTAGAATGGAACCCCGCATTTTTCCATACATTATTGAGTTCTCACTCTAACACCAGGTCCCCCTGCGCTTTGTTTCTATCGCTGTTCTGTCCTCCCTTAGGCTGGTGGGGGCAGAGGAAACCTGCACTGATGGAGAAGGATCAGGCTGCTCTCAGTTTCCAGCAGGCAAGAGGAGAAAATTATATTACTACTGCTTATTTACTAGGTCAGCAGTTTTCTGGGCACAAATTACTTTCTTCAGCAGAAAAAAATGACCACTGGTCAAGAACTTCTGTGCGAAGAAACTGATCCTGCAGTTTTTATTTAAGCAAGCTGAGCCCAAAGATATTATCTCATTATATTCTGTTCTGGTTTTCACTCTTAGGAGTTTAAACTGCTGTGCCTTCTTCTACCAGCTCTCTGTGCTGTGAGTTTTCATTAAAATCACGGGGAACTGGGTATGTGATTAGGCCCTAGTTTAATCCAAAATTTAATCCCATGCTCCCTTTCCTAATGTGTGGGCTCTGCTCTGACAAGTTCTGAGAGCCTTCCAATAGAAGGAAATACACATTATTATTCTTTATTATCTAAAATTATCTTCATTATTTGAAACTTCAGGTGTACCCTAAAATATTTCATTTTATGGTTGTTCAGGAATCCCTAGCCAGGTCTCTCTGGAAGCCCTGAGCTCCGGAACAGCCCGGATGTTTACGCAGGTCAGAATTGCTGGTTTATGCATTTAGCTTTTTGATGTCCATGGATTTCTAAGCCAGCACTTAAGTCACTAGGACACAAGGTAGGTAAAGAAAGATCACTAAAACATTGCTGCTGAAACTTGGACATTGTAAACCTAGGAGTTTGGATTGTGATTTCTTAGAAAAAAAAGCACGAAGTAAGAGAAAATTTAACATGAAAAACATCAGATGTGACACGGAATGAATTGATTTAATCCCCAAAAGAAACAGTTCCCGTGTGTTCACTCCAGGCTTCAAGTGAAGACATTTTTAGTATCTCACAGGAAACAAGCCAAGAATGACTCAAGTTTACTGAGAGCGATGTTTTAAGCATGATCTGACAATGGAGATTTTATAATTATTTTTTTTTCTTCTCTCTTATCATGATTCCAGCCCAGCAGAACTGCAGATATTAGTGAGTAGAGGGTGAAATGGTTGTGATGGGAAGTTACCATGCCTTGCACCAGTGGGACACCAGCATGGAACAGAGCCCAAAAGCCAGGACCAGGACACGAGAGCTGGTCCCTTCCCCGAGTGGGGAACCTAAGGAGGGCAATTCTCACCTTCTCTCTGCATGCCCCTTGCAGAACACCCTGCCCCCACCGAAGCAGTTTACAGAAGCCCTTGAAAGTTGCACTATGAAAATGTGGAAGTTGGGCACCCACAGATAACAGCTCTGACCTTTCGCTATGATCGGCTGCAGCGAGTCGGGCAGAGCACGGATGGGGCAGGGAGGGTCCCTCCGAATGACAAACACCTTCAGCTTTGCAAAGTGGGATGATGCTCTTCCCTCTCCCTGAGCCGTTCCCAGCACCTTCGGGTGGGATGAGCGGGTGGAAAATGCCCTGCCCGAAGGGATGGGGAGGATGGGGGGCTGTTTGCTACCTCTCTGCTCCCGGCTGGTCTTGTCCACAACTTGGGGAGCTCTCATCAACCTACACCTCTCCCCTAAACCCCCCACCCCCGTCGGGGCCAGGGCTGTCGCCCGCAGCAGGGGCTGGGGCAGCCCGGCCGCCGGGGCTCGGTGCCCGCTGTCCCCGGGGCTCGGTGCTCGCTGTCCCCGGGGCTCGGTGCCCGCTGTCCCCGGGGCTCGGTGCTCGCTGTCCCCGGGGCGGCATCGGCGGCACGAACAGGCGGGAG
>VZRW01006920.1:50400-93327 GCA_013398125.1 Aegotheles bennettii
CCCGCCCGGCCGCCGGGGAGGGCTCTGCCGGGCACACAAAGCCGGGCAAGCGGCTCCGGTGGGGGGGGACGAGTGGGCATGGGAAGGCTCCCGGGGAGAGAGGGGGCAGCCGGAGGGGAGGAAAAGAGGCCACTTACTCGGAAGGATCGAGGCTTTTCCTCTCGATGGCCGATGACATTGGCAGGGATGGTTCCTTTGTAGCGTGCCGGTGGTGGGATCTGCCCCCGCTGCCCCCGCACAGGCTGTCTGCTCTCGAAGCCTTCTCACCAGCTGAGTTCCCCCTCCGCCCCCCAATGACATTCACAGGATTTCCTCCTGCAACACCAAAGAGAGAGAGAGAGAAAGAAACACGGGCTGAGGCTGCTGCTGCTGCTTCTGCTGCCGCTGCCCCAGCGCCCCGGGCCCCGGCGCTGCCCCGCGGGCTCTCACCTCCCATCCCCGCCGCGCTCCTCCTCCGCGCCGGCCGGGAAGCGCCTGGGAAGCGCCTGGGAAGCGGCTGGGAAGCGGCTGCCTCGGCTCCCACCGCTGCCTCAACCCGCAGCAGCTGCCTGGGCTCGGCTCAGGCTCTGTGCCCGAGCAGCTCTGGACATGCTCCGGAGCCGGGTGGATGTGCTGCGGAGGGCGAGAGCAGCAGCATTATTATTGGGATCGGTCCGTGGTTCAGCCCCGGGTCTCTGGTTTCATTTCCTTTTTCCTGATCACGATTCAAATACAATAGAAGGAAATCACACTTAAAGAGACAGCTGCCCGTTTCTTAACTGGACTCCTGGGGATTTAGCAATACAAACAGCAGCATCACGACTCGCTGGGTTTCTTAAAGAGACAGAGCCGGGGCTCCCCAGGGCCGGGGCTGGGAGCTGATGGTGCATTCTCACACTACAAGGGCATTTAATAACACTTTCTGGGTGGACAGGGGTGCTCAGGTAGGTAGGCAACCTGAAAACGATCCCAAGGACTGGAAAAATATAGCTGCCTGGCTCAGTATTCCTGGCTTCTTCTCAGCTCCACACAGGACCAAAGTGATGGTCACCATCTCTCTCCTCTCCCTCTCCTCCTCCTGCATAAATATCTCCACATGCCTACACACACACCCCTATTTTTGTGTGGTACTTAGAGATCCACAGGTAAAGAACTCAATATTATTATATTTCTACCTAGGATTCAAATTGGTCAACTAAATTTTGTCTCGTGGATATCCCCTAGGGAACATTCCCTGGGCTCTGCTTCCAGACATCTCCCAGTCCTTGGCAAGCAATATAACCAATTTATATCTTGACACCCTTTGATGTTAATGAGCTATAAAAGACAGAACCTCCAAAGTATCGATCTGTAATTAATCACGGAGAGGCTAGAGATGGGAAAGTCTTGCCTGAGTATCTTTTCTTCCCCCTCCCACCCTTCCTTCTCTCCATCAGCACAGCAAGAACTGATTCCCAGTGCCTGGGTGAAAACTATTGCAGCAATTCCACCATTTCCCAGTCTCTGTGGCATTAGATACTGGCCATTGCTGGAGGCAGAGTTCTGCATGAGATGAACTTCTGGCCCTGTTAATTCCTTTAAAAACAGCAAGAAAATGCCTGCAAGAAAGCATTAGTGAATAGTAGTACAAATACTTCACTTCTCTATTAATTCCCAGAAGAGAAATGCATTTGATGGCTATTTTTATGATTACATTCTAATTTTTTCAGCTTTTCGGCAGCTAGGGATATAATATCTGCAGTACATTAATGAGCCTGATTCAAAGATTAGTAATGTCAGCAGAAGGACTGTTATTCATTTCAAGGGGCTTTGAACCGAGCTCTTTCAATACTTTAAAACCATCACTGGTCATTAGAGCACATCTTTTTTATTCTTTAAAAACATTATCTCTGATGTATTTTAAGCTATTACAGTATGACAGTCACTTCTGTTAAAGGAAAAGGCTCTTTTATTAGGTTTTGCAGACAGGACTGAATTATTTGATGACTATTTAATTTCTTAGGTATTTACACTGTGATCAGAAAAGTCAAATTCTTCTTTCCAGAAGACTGAATAAACTATTGCAAGAACCATTTCTCCCTGCTCAAAAAACCTCCAACCAATAAATAAAATAACCCTTTGCTGGGAACTTTATTATATTGCCTTAAAAAATAAAAAAATTAAATTTAAAGTTGGATCAAAAACATGCATAAGGACTTCAAACTTCTACAAAGACATTTCTAGGAGCTTGGTTTCTCCTGGCTCTGTGTCTCAAGGTTTAATAAATTATAAACTCTGAGTCAAAATTGCCCTCATGATTGGGATATTCATGTTCTGAATAGCTCCTGATGGAATAACAGGATCAGTTCCATAATGCCGGGTGAATTTTCTGGTTTCAGATGACACAGTTGTGCATACTGGCATGCTGCCTCTCTTCTATTTATTTTTCCAAAATTTACAGGAAATTAATATCTTTTAGTCCTCTGTCCTTTTGTCTGTCTAAAAGAGATCACTTGATTCAAAAATTTTGGTGGCGGACAAAAACATTGACATTGCCACATAAGGATTTTCTTAATTCCTTAGAAAAACAACATAAAAATGAGGATTTATAATACACAGTGACCACAGATTATCAGAAAACATAATTTTTGAAGCTTTTGCAAGACTTGTATTCTTGCTTTGGTCAGACTACCTCAGTTCTAGCAAATGACCTCCCTGAAGCTGATAAGATATTTCTCACATTCATAGTTGAGTCCGTGCATTGCTGGATGGACCAAGAACACTCTCTGTTTTGCAAGATCAATCCTTTAACCTTCAGAAAGCTTTTCTGCATAAAAACAGTGGAAATAAAAAGAGAAGCTGAAGCGGACAATTTGTGTGCTTTTCAATCAGATCCAGAACAAACTTTCCTAGAAAAAGGCAGCTCTTAAGCACAGCAGACACTTAGGACACACTTAGGACCGTGCTGGGATCACTCTGTGGTCCTGCAGGCACCAACTGCCTCTTCATCTAAAATAATTGTAATTAAAACCGCAAGATTATTTCTTGTTTTCTCTCTGTCCTGTGCAGGAGAGCTGATATACAAAGTCGGGAGCTAAGAAAAGTGAAAAGAAGCAGTTGATTTGCTGGTACATAACATAATGAATGTGTTGCTCCACTGTGCTTAATGAGACAGTGCTCAAACTCAGTCTGCTTAGACAAAGAGTGATCAGAAACTGTAGTATGAGGGTTAAAGTTGCCAGGGTATCTTGAACAAACCACACAGCAAAGATACCAGGCAACACCATGCCTCAGGTTGGGTTTCAAACTAATCCAAAACCTGGCTTTGCAGGCACTAGTGTGGCAGAAGGTAAGCAGGAGCTGCCAAGAAGCCATGTCCTGCCCTGATGGGTGTCTACCAAAGTCCTGGGGGGGTGGCATTTCTGGAAGCACCTTTTCTTCACATTTCTGTGCTGGTGTTTCATGCCAGTTCCCACTGGATTTGCAGTGAAAAGCCCAGCAAGAAGTTCCTCAGCATGCTAACCAAGAGCTGTACCTTCTAGCACTTTTGAGGATACCAAAGACACATAGTTCTCTGGGACAATTCCATTTTCCTTCAGTCGGTTTACATATAATAAACTCTTGCTCTGAAATTTGGCATTTCCAACTGAGAACTCTTGTGTCCCACCAGAACTCTTGTGTCCCACCAGGACTGATGACGGGCAGTCAAGAGCGACTTCTTTCTTTTTTCACCTTGAGCAAGTCCCTTAATGCCTTTTTGCCTCAATTTTCCCATCTGCAAATGTTTACTTCCCTCAGCAGAATTGGCTGTTGATTTACTTTTGCCTCCCGCTGAATAACGTTCCCAAAGACAAAGCGTTATTCAGCGCTGGAATTGGTGGTGCCGACATTTCCTGCACAGGGACAAAAAGACTGGCACTATTTTTAGTGAGGGCTTTTCTTTCCATTGTCCCTTTCTCTGTGAAGCTGTATTTTCCAGTGCTTTTTAGTACAGCTTTTTTTTTGTAGTCATTGATTGAAAATCCTGAGGGATGAGTTTTGGTTTCAATTAACTTTTATTAGCAAAGATCACGGTATAGACTAATTCTTGGAGCATGGTTGAGATCAAACCTGATGTCATTAGCTGCATTTAGCATTCAGAGCTTGGGATAACATGCCATGAATAAGTTGGCTGGACTTTTCTATATATTTCTCAGTAAGAACTTTTAATGTAGAACTGCATCGCTTCTAGGAGTGGTATCATCTAAAGAAATAGCTCAATGTCCCTGTTCCCAAAGAAACATCCTCCCTTGGACTGACTGAGTATTTTCAGCTTGGTTTTGAAGGCCACCAGATCATCATCATCATCACTCAGTCTCAGGTTGCTCCCACCTTTATTTCTTTACTATATCCCAGCTTTATTCTCCCTAGAGCTTATGGATACTATTGAACTGCTTCAGGTTATCCTTATTTAGAGAAGTCTGTGGTCAGTAAGATTGGCTTTGCTGCCCTTAATAGCCCTTGGCTGCCTAAAATGCAGTTTATGAAGATTGAAGTCTCTGCATAGACACAAGAACTAAATCTCAGTGATGATGGTGTAGGTTTCCTGCTTTCTGTGGGACAGAAAAGTCAAGACCATGACTAGAGGTGAATGATTAACATGAAAGGTAGCAGAGAGGAATAAGGATTTCTGTAATTTGGGCTGTGTTCTCCCACTGACCCACCATTTGATGTTAGAATAATCACTGCTCCACTCCGTGCCTCAGTTTACCTATTTGCAAATGGAAGAGTTGTCCTCCTTCCCACTGCACACTGGACTGAAGCTTTGACATGCCAGACCTTTGGATGATGCCCTAAAGAAGTGGAAATTTTGAGCTGGTTTGGGTTTTCTGAATACAGCTTTGACAAAGCAGAACAAGTTGGGACCTTGGTCTCTGGTGAAGAACACAGAATACTTGAGGAGGACTATAAATCAGATACTGCTGAGGACATTTGACTATGCCACTGGAGAATCAACGCCACATCAACAGTTATCTATTGCCACTGTGTAATATTAACAGCATGAAAGGCATCACATAATTCAAAGAAAAAAAAACATTTATTGCCTTTTCATGGACCTGAAAATATCTTTTTTAGGCAGTAATTTCTGTTCTGGACTGTGCAGTCTCCATGAGTGCTGGTTTTGTTTTTTTTTCCCATCAAAGACTCCACATCATTCTCCTAGCTGGCATCTTTTCTAACTTTCATGAGGATAGAAGTGGTGGTAGCAAGGACAAGGAGTTTTCCTTGAGTGATGACCACATGCTCTAGCTTTAATGTACTTTGGAGGCTTTTGGTAAAGTGTGATTCAGAGGATGCAGACTGCTGACCAAGGACTCACTTCTCTTTTTGGGGGTTAACCTTTCCTTTGAACTGGAAGAAAATAAACCAAAACAATAAAAACCACACTCAGGGTGAGGTTTGCCCTGGGACTGTGAGGTCCAGACGTTAGATAAGAAGGCTGGCACATAAAGAAGTTTGAGCAGTTACAAAGTTTTGCTTTGTTTTGCCTTATTTTCTCCCACAAGCAACAAAGATTAAAAAAAAAACAAACCCAACCCAACTCTGTGTTTATAGCTGAGAGAAATCTTTGACTGCAGGTCGCACCATGGATGATGAAAAGTAAGTTACAGGCAGTTAGATGAAGGGATATTTCACAGCAGAAATGTGAAAGGTTCCCCCTCCCCATTTCCTCTTGTTTCTTTTATTGATTTCTCTTGCTCCCATCAAGCCCTCACTGCCTTGCACACGAGCCAGATCCAATTACCCTGTCATGGTTTTTGTAAGGCTCTACAGTACAGCCCTTTCAAGTAATTTCACCTTTTTCCCTGGTAACTACTCTCTCCTATGCTCAGCCACGGGAAGCACCCCAGTAAGGCACTGGGAACAGTTTTATTTTACTATTGAATATCTCATTCCAACCCAGATTCATCAGAGGAGAGACCCATAGGAACATAAATGGGCTTTGAGTCGGACCCATGGGTACTTTTATTTTAGAAAATAAGTAGTGACTGGGAAAGCAATTCCTTCAGGGACAATTTCAGAGGGAGTCATAGACCAGCCAGAAAGTGTAAACACACGCATGTATAGAAATATTTATATGTTTATGTATTTATATATATATACACACATTTGTATGTGCCTGTCTATGCAATGTGTATATAATTATTCATTTCTCTGTGTGTGTGCATGTATTTGCAAGTGCACAGAGACACATACAGACCTGTAAGTCACGTAGTTTCATATTTTGCTGCTTTCCAAGCTGTTTCCCAAACAAAAGGAGCTTTTTAAGATCACCACTGGCTCCAGCTGTGTTAACATCTGAGAGTCGCCAGGCAGATGCCATAACCTTGGCACTAGCTGGCAATCCACCACAAAGCCTATCATCATTCCAGGAATACATCAGTCCTCCTGTTCCCCTCTGTAACGTCGTTATTTCTGCTTTTAATTCCTTCTGGGGCTCTGATATGCAATAAAGTAATTTTCCCAAATGGAATGTAATAGGCAGTAATTCTAATGAGGAAGTCTGGCGTCACCTCGTTCACATTGACCATCCTGGTGCCACCAAGGAGGCAGAGTGGTCTAACAAGCAGCAGGCAGCAGATACCAGAGATGAGTTTTGCTTCCCGTTCTGCCCCTGAGTAGAGATCTGTCTTGGACAACACTTTGTGCCTCAGTTTCTCTTTTCTTGTCTGCATCCTCCTTTTCCAGCCTCTGAACTGGCAGCTCACCTGTGTTTGGCATTGCTGGATGTACCATGACTGGCCATGGAAACAGTGAGACCTCCTGCTATCCCACCCCGATGCACATGCATACCCCCAAAAATACAGGGCCTGGGGACAGTATAATGTGCTTACACTTTGTGTGCAAGTACCATGGACCTCTGGAAAAAAACGCCCAGAAGAAAAACAAACAGCTCAGCTCACTATTGTTATACCAGCTCAAATGAAAACTGCAGCGCAGAGGAGCCAAGTTCACCTCTTCACTTCAGAAGCTGGAGCTCAGCTTCAAATCTCATTCCCACATTCCCTATAGAATTCATCTAACGTGCTTTGTACTGTGAATCTGTCCAAGCTTCATCCATGGACTGGTGTGCTGGACCACTCCATGTTCACTCATTCACCCTACTTCACTGGCCCACCTTCAGCAGATCTTCTAATGCTCCACAGAAATTTCCTCTCTTGGGAATGTCTGATGCATCCTTTAAATGGTTTCTTTTCCTTTTTTCCTATGTAACAAGGCTCTGTCCCATCCACCTAATTATTAACCTTGACCTTGGAAAAAAAAAGAAGCTGAGTGCATTTAATAACAACCTCGGTGAGCTGAGGCGACTACAATTACGTTGCATAATGTAGTCATGAGAAGAAGGTTACCAGGGAGATAATGGTAAACATCAGCCTTAATTCTGTCTGGAAAATAATTGGAGTGATCTCCCTTTGTGGCTGGGGTGGAGGAGAAAATTGGGTAAATTTCCAGCTACCACAGATGGTAGCAAAACATGCTGCACTTCACCATTGACCAAATTATTCCCTGCCTCCAAATGCTCTGGGTATGAATTGTCTGGTTTCCTCTCCACGCACACAAGTCTGCAGGCAAGCATCATTTAAATGAGAAACCAGTGCACCAGTACACAACTGGTATCTTTCCACCCTGTTACTATATCTTCTCTTTGCAGTGGCCCTGTCAAACTCTGCTGTTTGTCAGAGCATTCATCAATCCTGACCCAAGTCAAATATAGTCCCGACAGCCCTTGGGATCTTGTCCACAAGGGCTGAAATTCTCCTGGTGCAACCCTTTTGTTTTCCCTGGGTTGCAGCGTGGGACCCATGGGGGAATCTGCTGCTGGCAGCTTCCCATTGTCCTGTCTCCTTGCCCTCTGCACCAGCTATGGCTCTGAAGCACCTGGCTCATCTCCAGAGCCCCACCACTGCTGTCAGCAGTGCCACCTCCTTGCTCTGGCAGACATGGAGAGGTCATGTGTGTGGCAAAGGAGGAGAGCGGGGATGCTGAGGACCTTGCTGGCAGAGTGTTCCATCCTTTCCCACTCCATCTGGTCACCACCAGCCATTGCTGATTTTTGCTTCTCTGCTGTTACCAACAGAAGCTCTGTATGGACTGGGAGCCATTGGAAGCTTTCAGTTTGGAAATACACCCAGAAGAGGAATGATAGACATTTTGTTCTGGAGTGCACCCTTCCCTGGAGCTCTCCTTTCTAGCTTCTTAGTCCCTTTTGGGACCTTTTCACTCTGATGTCACCTACTCAAATTCTCACCACGAAGCTGTGCCTTCTCTTCCTGGTCAGCAGGAAGAACAGTGAAGTCTGATGAAGTCTGGGCATGCTTGCCTGCATTTTCTGCTTCAGCCCCAGCCTCCACCTGAGGCCAGGTCCTTCTCTCATCCTGCCTGTGCTCTCTCTCCAGATATTTTAGGCAGTGAGTTATTTATTATATTTTAATATTTTTTTTTATTTATACTTAGGGCAGGCATTGAATTCCACAACCACGAGGGCTGAGCCCTTTCAAATGCAATTGTGGTTTCAATTCCTCGTTGGCTGGGTTCTGGAGTTAACTAAGCACAGTGAGATGTAGGTGCAACATCTAAGTGCATATTGCATACGTATCAACTGGCCTTGACTGACCTGGTCACTCCAACAACTTCCATCGAGGTCTCAAGGTGGAGTTATTCAGCACCTCATGTTAATATTTAAGTGATAGCAGTAATAGAAAGTTGACTGTGTTTTCTGATGTGAAGTTGCTGCCAGCTCTGCTGCTGCTTTGTGGTGTCTTTAGAGAAGTAGGGGCTGACACAGGAGGTCCTGCTGGATCTAGGTGGCTGGAGCCCAGCAATGCAGCAGGTAGCACTGGGAGTGCTGGTGGTGACGTGGCATGGAGTGAGAGAACTGAAGGACCAGTGGACAAACCCTGGTGGGCACATGCTTTCCAGTGCTTGTATCTCTTGCATCTGCCATCTTCTATTTATGAGCTCGAGTCCCACTGCCAGGACACAGAGACCTCTTTTTGACAGAGCAGCCAGGCCATCTGTTCCCTGTTGTTTCTGGCTCCAGTCAAACAACATCTTCTCTGCTGTAGCTTTCCACCAGCTATGGGTAACCTCAGCAGGATCCAGCTGTGCTGGCTGTGAAGCCCAAGCCCTGCGAGGCTCTGACAGCACCCAGCACTGTGGTACTGCTGTGCTCTCCCTCTCGGTTCCTTAGCAGATCCCTCTTGGTGTTGAGCCACATTTGTTGGCACAAACACCTCCCTCAGAGCTGCTTTCTGCTACCCAATTAGAAGGCTGTCAGCGACAAGGCCATCACTCCTCCTGCAGCTTCTGACAAGCCTGGACACCTCTCTACTGCTGCAGAAGATGAAAGGAGCTTTGCCTTTGTGTCACCCAGGGCTGTGTGCTAGCCAGAAACTAATTCCTCTTCCCAATGAATGTGTGTGTGGAACAACTAATAGGCTCTGGAAGCCTGTCTGAATACCTTATTAAAAGGAACGTGCTCTTTAAAGAACAGAGCTGTCTATTACACATTTCTCTCCTGTTTCCCCTTTCCCCAAGCCTCAAGAGAGTTGCAGTTCCTGAGAATTAGAGACTTTGGGCGGTGGAGGTGCTTTCTAGTAGTTACAACAGAGCATCGGGCATCCCAGATTCTTTTTAATGATTCATTTAGAAGCCACAGTGATTATGTTCACTCTCCAACCATTGCTTTCTGTGCCGCACATCCTCTGAGAGGGAGGAAGGGATGGGTCTGTGATGCTTTTGCCTCTATATCCCTGGCTCCGATCTGCTCTAGGCTGGTAACAACAGAACCTCCTTGTGCTCTGAAGGCTCTTTGGCAGCGGGTGTGAAATGAGTTGAATGACAATCCCCTACATTAACTTTACCACCGAGCATAAAGACTACTGGAAGAAATGTTGCTTTAATCTCCTGTGGTCGTATGAAGGTGCTGGGATTTGTCAGGCACTGGTAGGAGTGATGGTCTTGGCGGGGACCAGATCTCAACAGCATCCCAGGGTGCATCTGAGACTGTGCTTGGCCCATTAACTTCCAAATTCTGGATGCATTACACGGTAAACCCAACTGATGGAATACGTAGAGCTGAAACCCAACTAAAATACTTGATTACCTATAAATTCCATCAAACTCTCCAAGAAGTGGAACAAGCATGTACAGTCTTCTTAAAGGGTGTAAATTCACTTAGCATCAGATAAAGTGTACCCACTTCCACTGGTGTAAATCTGGAGTAATTCCACTGAAGTATAGGAAATGTAAGGTCAGTGGAGCTGACTAGCATTCAACTGGCATCGTTGAGAATAATTTCTGAGCTATAAAGAATGACAGAGAAATGTCCTTTGAATTCCTGACCTCACTATGAAAATGAAATACAAGACGTGGAAACTCCTTGAAATGGGTAGAAATGTCTGTCTCAGATCTCTCCCCGTTAATCAAAACAAGGCACTGTAATCAGCTCTGACTCTGGGTCTATCTGTAAGGAACAAAGTGAACTTAGAAAATTAAATCATTTAACACGTTATTTCCTTCCTCATTTCGGTGCCGATTGAGTTTATTACACAATTTGTCCCTCACATCCCCCCGCCCTGCAGCTGGGGCTGTTCTGCACCCTGCCAGGGCTGCGGGTGCTCTTGCAGGAAGGCACCCAGTGTTGCTGGGTACTGGAGGGATCACTGCTTTGGGAGAGTCCCCTTTAGACTCTGAGATTTCTTCACTGCCTTCCTGATGTCTGATTTCCTATTTCCTTTACCACCCGCTGAGCAGGAAACTCAGGACAGACCTAAGTGGGGAATATTTGCCTGTGCTATTACACCACACCAGCAAAATACTGGGTTTGTAGCCATAGTTTAAACCTTAAGCATATCCTAGAGGAGTTTCCTCCAGCCTTACTCGGGTGAAACACGCTCTGTAGGCAGAAGTGTAATTTTGCTAGAATGAATTATTTTGTGCTGGGAGCTTTTGCCAACACTGCGATGTTGATCGGGCATCATTTCTCCCTCTCCCTCTGCTTGAGCCAGCTGAAGTTTGCAATGTAGGCTGTGATTGATAAATCTTATTTTATAGACTTGGGGTTTTTTAGATTTTAGATTTATTTTATGGATTTACAGTTTCAATCTAGGAAGATTTTTATGAATAGCATTTGCTCAGGGAATATTCTAAAGATATTTTGGTTATTTTACGTAATAGGAAATGTAAAAATTACATTTTTCCAGAGGAAAAAGTATTTCCAAGGTGGGATAAATCCCGTAATATTTCAATGACAGTTATGAACAATATGAGAGTTTGCAAGATCAGTGTAATTTTCTGTATTTTTTCTCACTGCCCTGTGGGTGTTGTAGAATTAATGGCCATTTCAGTCATTATTTAACCACAGAAAAGACATCATTTTAATTTGGAAGGTGGAGCTGGCTTTGCTTTCCCTACAGGTACGTTCTGCACTATTGGTTTTCCGTGACTTGTTTGAAGTTTTTATCAGACTTTTTGTCCACTAATTGATTTTTTCCCCCATTCTCCTCAGCCCTCTGTCTAAACCTTCTGTGTTTTTCAGAATTCCCTGAAACACTGAGCATGAATTTCTGGCCAGACAAAAATACTCTTCTCAGGAAAAGTTGGATGGTTGGACTCGATGATCTTAAAGGTCTTGGATTTTATGTTTCTAAAATTATTTTATGTTTCTAAAACTGCACACTGTAGTTTTTGAATTATTTCTATTACAAATAGGTTTCCTGTTAGCTACACCGACAGGAAATAAATGCAAATCTGTTACGCATCAGTTTCTTAACTAAAGCACTTTGCATTCCACAGCTAATAATAAGTGATGATTTTCAATTGACAACTTACTTCCTCCCCGGTGTCGTTTAGGGAAAGTGTCAAGGAGAAAACTGTCAGGGAGAGAAATAATAATAATAAATGGCTGCTGGCCTGGCTGGGTTTCCTGCAAAGGCTGCCTTTGCACAGATGGCTTCCTGCGATAGCTCTTCCCGGGCACCGCAGCTTGCTGGGTACAGGCTCCTATATATCAGCAGTGAAGGTTTGATGGCTGTAAAACATCTGCGGGCTCGAGCTCAGGCTGTGGTTGGGTCATTCAGGCTCCTTGGATCTGTATCAGAAAACAGATGAAATATTTGCCCCTGTGTTTCTCTGATTTCTGGCAGCAAAGAAGGGTTAATGGTTTAAACCTCACGGTTTTCTGTACTTACACAGGATGGGTACAAAGCAGGAAAGTGAGGTAGGGAACAATTGAGGACTTTGTTCAGAGGTGGGCTCTGAATTATGTGACTTAACATGATGTGGCAGCCAATAGCTCGTATTTCTTATTTCCAGTATGCTTTCCTGGCAAACCCCCACCTCTTACCTTCACAACATCACTGTTGTCACAAGTCTTTGTATCTTTACTCCCTGAATTTCTTCCCTCGTCATGTTCCTGTTGGTAACATAAGCATCAGGATCAGACCTACTGTGATTCCTTTGTCACTTAACAGTGAAATCCCTCTCTTTGCAACAACACCAGCCATTCTGTGCTATTCCTGGGACTGGCTGGAAGAAGGAAAGATCTCTATCACCAAATATAAAGATGACTGAAATTATAACAAGGGCAAATTTGGACCCTATGGCAACACAAAATGCAGTGGAGATTATAAAACCACCTTTCCATGCTGCTCAGTCCACACTGGACTTAGCAGAAAATCTAAATATCTGGGTTTTCTTGTCAGATTTCCTGCAGATTCAGGGAAGATACAGGCTTCCTGCTGTGGCCAAAGGAGGGTGAACAGCGGGCATCGAAACTTGCTTCATATCTGACAGTAGATGTTTAGGGCTTCAAGTCTTCTGCTCCCATTGCATTTTTACATGATTAGTCTTCCCACATAGATTTTCTTTACTGAAATAAAATATAATGTAGAAGAGACAGTTCTGTTTCCACTCTGGGTGAGATCTTAACCATCTGCTTCCCAGCATCAGTGACCTGAACGGGTTTAAGATTCCTAGGCTGCTTTTCACCATGAAATCAAGTGAGATTTTCATGGGGAAGAAAAGCCTCAGTCCTGCTGGGTACAGCTCCAACGAGGTACATTTCATTTTTTTATGAAAGCTCAACTTTTTCTTCCTTCTAAAGCTTTTATTTTGCTTGAATTTGAAGGATTGTATGATTGTTTGACAGATGGAGAGACAGACACACAGCCAGAGGGATGCTACAGCCTCTTTCGAGTTGCCTTGGCCAACATTAACCTGCAGCTTATCACCTTTTGCCTGTACTGGTTTGCATCTAACCCAGCTTACCAAAAACTTGGTGGAGCTTGAATTTCTGGCAGAAATGACTAAGTTTGTATGCACACATTTATAATAAATCTTAACACTCTGTCTCATCTCCTTTCTCTGAAATTTTAGTTTTCTAACAAGCTGCTGATTTTCCTTTAATAACGGCAACAACCCCTACCTTCAGTATCTACACTGGACTCTTTTATCACCACAATATTTATTGCTAACTGACTCATGGAACCTATTCAGCATATAACCCTCTTTTTTTTTTCTTTTTGACCACAATCCATTTCCCCAGTGTGCATGTGTTTCCCTCACTCCCTGTATCTCATCCCATCCCATTAGCTCTCTGTGCTGAATAGCCTGTTCCAGGACATCAAACTTTAATTTAAACAGAAGATGATCAATAAGCTTAGCAAATTGCCTATGGCAACATCAGCAGTTTGAATCAAAGGGTTTTATAGGTAATTTAAAGGGCATTCTCGTTCACCGCCACAATGTGGTGTATACCTATTGCTTGCTTTGCCAATTACAGCTCAGTTGGCTGAACAAGAGGAATAAGGGCTTTCTTTCCACACATGAGCTGGGAAATGGTACACAGCATCTACTCTAGGTGGTTTTGAAACCACAAAAGGCAGGGCATCTCAGGGGGGAAAAAATCTAACTCATAAGACTTGTTAAAAAACAACACATCAGAGTTTAGAATCAATATCAGCACTAAAGAAACAGATGTAAAAGGAAAATAAATGTGCTTCTCAGTCCAACCCCATTCTGCTGCTGCTGTGGCTTGGGATCACCATATTTTCATGTAAGAGAGGAGACACTGCATTTTCATCTGTTTGATCCGCAGACCTCCTTGGTCAGTCCACAATGTTTGTGTCAGAGAGTTTACACAAGAAAAAAACTGCATCTGTTACCACAGATTTGAAGATGCTTTGTTTGGACCAAGTTCTGTGTCCTGGATGATGATCATTTAAAGTTGCAAATACATTTATATTGAACCTTCCTCAAGGACACAAATTGCTGATTTGAATACAAATGTGAGGAAAACGAACCAGTGAGTTGGACTGATGGCTCAATAAAACCAACAGCTGCCCAACAGCTTCCCTCCCTCTTTTATCTTCTGTACCAGCAGCAGGGGAATATTGAAGACCTATTGTGTTGACTTGAGCTACCAGATATCTTTTTTGGAGGATGAAACTCGTTACTGTGTATGGGAGAGAGGCAAAGAAACAGAGAGGTGGCTGCTGGTGAGCCCATGGGAGAAAGCAAAAACCTCTTGAGAAGGTCTTCTGCAGGATTCATGAAATCCTGTGATACGGTGGAGGGTTCTTAAGGTAGGGGGTGGCAGCAGCAAATGTCTCTGGCTCATGTTTCAGACTCATAAACATTGTGTCCTGTTATTTAGGAGCATGGGGGTGGGGGGAATAAGGCCCTTGTGAGAGGGGATATGTGGTTCCAAAGGCACTTAGCTCCTAGCTGGCTCTAGGTTGGAAATTACACAATGGATGTTGAAATGTTGGCTTGTTGAAAAGTTGTCATTCAAGTAATGGATGCTTTGCTTCCTGTTTTTGCTGAAAGCTAAAGTGAAGCATAATTAGCAAGCGAGAAAGCAACCTTGGCAGCCAAACAAAAAAAGCACATTTTGGGCGCTTGAGCCAATTAAAATTGTTTATGTGGCCCATGAATAATATTTTTCTCCAAATCATTGTAACTGAGGGAGTTCACCAGCCAGACTTGGTGCTCCCAGACCTGATCCTGAGCCGTGCTCTGTGCCATCAGCTCCCAAGGATGAACTGAGGGCACGCTGCAACGTCCAAGAAACTCGTAGGGATGAAAGAGAAAAGGCTTGTGATTGGAAGAGGAGGGCTCAGCTCCAATTTCTTTTGGTTCTGGATTGACCCCGAGCATACAAGAACTTTAATTTGCCTTCATGATTGAAATGTATATTAATTTTATATTACAAATGCCCTTTTTTCTTCAGCCTGCCTTACATTGCAGAAGTGGAGATCCTCTCCTTTTTATTCTGTAAACTCATAGTTTAAGAAACCCGCACCATCTTCCTTTTGATACTTGAATCCATACCCTGCTTGATTCTCACATGGTTGCTCAGAGATTGAGTTTCTGGTGATTCAAGGTCTGGCTTCTTTTCTTGCAATATGAGAGCACAGTCCTTTAGGAAAAACCAATAGGTGGATAAATGCTACTGCTATTTAGGATGATGTTCACCTGCTCCTCTCATAACACATCATTGTGCTTTCCATTTGTCTTTGAATTCCCAGCTTTCATTCCTGAATGTGCAGTCATTTTATGTGCATTTTTTTAATGTATTTTAATGAATTGGCCTGTTTTAATGTTTTACTTGTTTCTGAAGCCAAGTGGAATCTGTTTGTGAAAATTATCACCACCCTTTGTTAAAAGTTATACACGTCCTGAAATAATCAATAGTGAATGGATACAGAGGAGAAACACTTTTTCTACCATGTAGCCCATTGTCAATCAATAAATATTAAGTGCACAAACATGCAAAATGAAAGTTGTCTGTGTCTAAACTTGCCCAAAGTTTTAATTTTCTGTAAGTGGATTTTGCTTGCTGCCTACTTCTGTCCTGTTCAGTGTGTGTGTGTGTGTTTATGTTATTGAGCACAGCTTGTTTTGTTTCGAGACTTTCAGAAAGAAAAACGAATTGGGTGTGACTTACCCTGGGAATGTTCTCAAAACAAAGTGTTGGGTGGGGGTTCAGTCTGTTTTGACTTGTCCTTAGTACAGAGTCTAGAGCACAAATGGGGTGAGTGGACTCACAGATTTTAGCTGTGGGAAACAAAAATCTTGGGCTCAGGCTCCAATCCCCACTGAGCTGAAGTGCTAAAAAGGTGCTTTGTTATTTATAGTGCCAGTGAAGTACTGGGAGAAGCTTGTGTAGGAGCAGTTCTTGCACTTAAATACAGGTCTTGGCCTTTATTTAGCACTAACAGCTTGTGTATTAGCACTCACAGATTAGGAATCATAGAATGGTTCGAGTAGAAAGGGACCTTTAGAGGTCATCTAGTCCACCTCCCCTGCAGTGAGCAGGGACATCTTCAACTAGATGAGGTTGCTCAAAGCCCTGTCCAACCTGACTTTGAATGTTTCCAGGGATGGGGCATCTACCACGTCTCTGGGCAACCTGTGCCAGTATTTCACCACCATCATCATAAAAAGATATATAAATACACAAGCTTGGGTGAAGGGAGGAATTAACCATAGTCTTCCAGGTTGGGCCAGTGTGAGGGTTGAATGACCAGAAACAATAAAGGAAAAGTCATCATGTGGAAGTAACCTTAGAGAACAACAGGCACAAATGGAGCTAGGGTGATACTTTTGCAGATACACCAGTGTGGGAAGATGAGGTGGAATAGGCATTGCTGGCAGTCACACGGTGACAGGGCTACTTGCCAAAGTGTGTGATGTGTTGGGACAATCATCAAGAGGCTCTAGCAAAACTTGGAGCTTAATGTCATCATTAGAACTCACCTAAGGTTCATATAGGTATTACAATCTCTGCTGCTGAGTGAGGGTCTCAGCTTGTCTGAAATAACCAGATTTGAGGTGCTGGCTGACAAAAACAGGACGCAGCCTATGCTTAACATGATGTGAATTGAATTCCCAGAGAAGAAATCACCTTGGCATGTTCCTCCAGTTATCTTCCTTTACTCAGAAACACTTCTTCATTGCTGCTCTGCATAGAAAAAAAAAGCAACATTAAGTATTAAAACTTCTGTTAGCAAGAGTCTTACATACCAAGAAAAGTCTTGATCCAGCAAATAAGCAGAATTATTTAGTAACAGAGTGTTGAGTACAAAATCAGTAATGAAATATGATGTGCATGTTCTTACCTGATCAAACAAGACATTTTTTTCTATTAAATGTATTAGTCCCAAGTGGGTCTACCAGTTTTCTTTGATAAATGTATTTCACTGAAATAGTCTATGGTGGGGTAGAGAAAGGAGCAGCCTGGTAAGACTATGATAGCCTACAAATCATTTTGAATGAAACAATTGCTTGTCTAAAAGCTAATGATTTGGTCAAATCATGGCTATTGTGAAGTTGTGGGTTTTGTATTACTGTCATTGTGGCGTTAATACACTGAGAAATTCAGATAGTTTATCAGCATCCATTAAGGAATGGAAGGAAATTAGGACAAAAGCCTGTTGTTTATTCAAGGTTGTGTTTTATTTATCCTCTGGCTTTTAAAAGCCTCTTGCTTTATGTGCCTTCTGGGCACAGAGGCTTCAATTTAAAAACATCACCACTAAAACAAACAACCAAACTGACAAAAGTCATCTCAGGGAGAGCAACTGAGATGTAAAAGCCACTAGGTACTAGCAACACCCCTTGAAGTAAAAGCCTTATGCTGGGGTTTGAAGGACGATGACCCCTAGGTCAGACCAAATGGGGAACTCGTGACTCCCTGGCAAAGAGGATGTTCTTCCTTTGGCTCTTCAGACTTTATATCTGTGAGCTTTTAGCAGTCAAGGCTCCTGAGATGAAGGTTAAGAGGTTGTGTGTAGGATGCAGGACTGGGGGATGTGATCACATCCCTTTGCATACCGTTACCAAGCTAGTACGGGGCTTAATTAAGCCATGAGCACTTCCATGGATAACAGGTGGAAAAAAAATAAACAGGAAAAGTAGAGATAGGAGGGCAAATATTTCTATTTCTGTGGACGGATGATAAGCATAAAACATTGTGAGCTTTCTCCCTGATGCTATCTGATTTTCCAGCCTCTTTTCTGACAGCTCAAGACTCACGTATTTTCCTTTTTGTTGGCCACAGTTAAACTCAGCAAACAGCAAAACATCGGTTTTCTACTTAGATTCTGTATTATTTACCAAATCAAGTGTTTCTTTTTCCTTTTGTAGAACATTACTCGCTATGTAAATACTCTGCACAGTTCTCATAGTGTGTACTTAAGGGTGGGTGGGTGTGTGGATGGATGGATGGATGGATGGATGGATGGATGAATGTGTAGGTCCTGCTCAGCCTAACAGCCAAATATTGATGTATCTCAGGATGGAGAGTAGATGAAATTAAGCTATCTCACCACTTGGACAGTGTTAAGAGGCCATTATGTCAACTAGTTTTAGAAGAGAACCAAGTTTCCACCCACCACTGCTCCCATGCTGTATTCCCACATGCTGTGGCATACCTATCTCTTATAAAGAACTTACAGAGGAGGTAACCTGAAAGGGAATAAAGTGTAGGAGCTGTGTCACCCAAGGATCTTCATCATCTTGCTAGCTAAGGCAGTTGTCCTTGAAAATGTTGCCTGACAAGGGTGGCTTTCCCAGTGCAAACTGGTGGAGTGCATTCAGGGAAGTGATGGCACCAGTTTGCAAAATAACCCTTTGGATGGAAGGACCTTGCTCTTCATTTTTGCACACGCTGAGGTTTTTTATGTTCTGTTGAGGAAATACAGCAATGTTTGGAGAAGCCAAGCAAGGAGGCAAAGAGGAACCAGGGCCCTTTTAGAATACTTTGGCCACAAACAAAAGTCCTAAAGTGTTTTTTTCTGCACTCTATCCCATCTGTGCAGAGGGACCAGCAGCCAATTGCATTATAGCACTGCTGATTACTTATGATTCCCTTCCTGTGAGGACAGGCCCTGATGTGTTGTTTTTTGATAACGCTGGCTCCTTTAGGGCAATAATGCTGGTACAGCTTCCTGCCTAATCGGAGAGCAATTACTGTCCCTCAAAAGGGAAAATGTTTAGAAGAACCCAGTTTTAGCTCAGAAATGATAACAAGAACATTTTCTTGCTAAGCCATGGTTAGACTTGAGCTCATTCAAGCATCTCCCATGGCAAAATGTGACAAAAACCAAAGAGAGAGGAGATGCTGAGGGTTGTTCTTATCTAACATGTTCCTATATGATCAGAATCCCCTGCTGCTTGTATGGTCTGGGAGATGGGATTTTGTTGGTGTGCATCAGTTGTAAGGGAACATGGAATCTTTCCCCTCCACGTCCCTAATCTGAATTTGCTCTAGTTCAGGAGTGAACAACATTTGCTCTTACTGATTTCTGATCTCTCTTAACTGAGCTAGTGGCCTTGGTCTGCTCTTCCCTAATGGCAGGTGACCACGTCCAGAAGCAGAAGGTTGTACTTCAGTGGTCTGCAAGGATGGTGTTGCCTTTGCTTAGCAATAAACCCATCGTCATTTTCAAATGAATTTACAAAACCTGTATGGGAAGGAAAATCAAAGATTAAAGGGTTGAAAGGTTATTCCAGCAGAGTGGTGTATCCAAAGACAGTATTAGCCTGGAGTTTTGGATGGGGACTGGCTAATAGAATATCTGGGGGGGGAAAAAATAGTCTTTGCTTGGACTTATGGCACATTTCTGGTGATTCAGTGCTTTCTTTAGGACTCACGAACTCAGGCATTTCCACCTAAGCCTGAGGCATGTGCTTTTGACCTCCTGGCTGGAGAACCCTCTGGCTACAAAGGGTGTGTGTCTGTGGTGAGAGAAGTGCTATCTTACTGAAGTCGAGCAGGGAAAGGAAATGACTCAATCATCAAAAGGCCCTCCTTCCTCAGGGAACTGTCCTTAATCAGTATTATCCCGTTACAATAATACTATTTCAGAAGGACTGTGAACCAGAGCACAGCGTAGCCATGTAAACTGCTTCCTGTATTTGCCAAACAAAACAGCATTCAGCAATTAATAGAATTTAGCTATTAGTCCTGCTATGATAAAACAACAAACGGGGCTGTTCATCCTGCTGCCCATTTTGGTGCAGCCCTTCTCCCATGAAGAGTCCTTTTCTTTTGGATCTGCTTTACCTGCTGCTCCAGGAAAGAATAAACATGAATAAACAAGAATAAACAAGAATAAACAAGGTTGCTTGCATTTTGCTTGGCTTAAATTGTCATCGCTATGAAAATTGTCCTCATTACCCTTGCAAGAGCTACTGCAAAGCTTCCTCCTGGGATACCCTGATTAGTCATTGCTTTAGTATTAAGCTGGGACACTTTGTGTTGCTTGCCAGGGATCCTGTACAACCTCTACCTTTTGGTGCTTGATAATAGGCAGTTCCAGAAGTTGGCAGTAGAAGCTACAGAATAAAGCAGTGGGTCCTTCAGAGCTTGGGGACCAGGAGAATTATGGAGACTCAGCTCACCATAATTAACTCTGATTAGACCCAGCCACAGATGGGCAGCATCTCAGCAACATTTGTTCATCTCTGATTTGATAGAAGCTCACAACGTGACAAAATGCCACTTGTAACCTGCTGTCCCATTGCTCTTTTAGCACTGCCCACCAGTCCTCGTGGCTGAGCACAGAGGGGTTGCAGGTTGATTTTCCTTTTTGTCTGGAAGTAAAATCATACCAGGGATAAAATGGAAATTCCTGGTGCTGCCATCAAGACTCTTGCTGCTGCATTTGGAATTGTGGTAGCATCTGAGCCTTGATATAGGAACTGAGACTCTACGGTAGCAGTATGGCTCAACCACCCTGGGAGCAGCCAGACTGATTTGGAAGGCTTTTGTAACAGCATCAGAAAGGATGCGACAGGTGAATACAGCAAACAAAGCTGGGTAAATGCTAAATAATAATAGTGGATAGCTAGATGAGAGTATGAAACATATATTGGACAAAAAGTGCTCTTGCATAAGTTAATTTTGATGTGGAAGTTTTCAAATATGCAAAGGAAAAGCCTACCTGATGAAAATTGAAAGCTGAATTTTCCTTGCAGATGCCAAAAAAAAAAAATTGAATATTTGTCAACAGCATCATCCAGGATGCCCAGTTACCAAGGATGACTTCACCAGTGTGGGTTTTACTCCTGGGAATAAATTAGCTGATAACCAAACAGACTTAGCATGGGCATTTCAATATGCTTTGTAAACATTTGCTTTGAAGCTGCTCTGTGCAGGCGGCAGAGGCGTACAGGGGACTGACTGCCAGGACAGAGCTGTGACCGGGGGGCTTCAGAATAAAACCACAGAGCCAACCTTTGGGTTTGGGTTTGGTTCTGGGGTTTTTGCCAAATGTAGGAATTAGATGTTGCAAATGCACAAGGATTAGAATAGGACTAGGACTGTTCTTGGAAATACGGGCTACAAAAGTCAGCTTCTGCCTCAGTTGGTTTCTGGTTACTTCTTCAATGGGAATGATAAAAATGCAAAATCCTCACAGTGGATCTTCTCATTGCAAGAGATGAAACTAATGGCTTAAATTTATGGCTGGTGTAATTTCACTGAAGTCAGTGGATTTACACTACAGAGTCTAACCATATGTTTGGGCTTCTTTATACCCGATAAAGTTGAATGATGTTGATGATACTGTGACAGCTGTGATGCCTTGTTTCAGCTTCAAAATGCTTTAAACTTTCCACTGTATAATAATCAAGGGAATAAGTGTGGTAACAATGAAGTTGCATACTTGATGCTCAAGTCTGTATACTTGACTTGTAAGAATAGCATAAGAATAAGCAGAACAGAATAAGAATAACATAAGAATAGCATCACAGAATTTGCCAGAAAAAGACTTCCCTTTATGGATTCTGTATACAAGATGTGAGTTGAGCAAAAAAACCCATGTCTGAATTCAAACTGAGGAGTTGAAAAAGACAGAATGATGGTACCAATATAACCCACATGAGGCATGGCTAATAATAAGAAGAGACAAAAATTAATAATTTTCTTAGTAGACTGACTGCCAGCAAGGGTACAGAGCTCCTGCTGATGTCCCATGCCTCAGCTGAACTTCTGGGCGTAACTTGACAAAAGTAGATGTTAAAATTCTTCTCTGCATTGGATAAAGTCTTATCTTTACATTGCTTGGGAAAACAATGATGGATATTTTGGAGGCATTTGGGACGCTGTTCAAACACCACTGAAATCAAAGGGTTCTTTCCACTGGCTTTGGATTAGAAAATAAACTGATGGGGTGAGGAAGGATCATCTTTGAAGGACTTGGGAGATGTTAATTCAGCCCTTGGCTGTGCCAGAGGTTCCCAGGGTGATCTTGGCCTTGTCTGCCACTGGAAATTTTCCATTTGCATCATCAAATGATACTGCTTCCTTTCTACCACCTTCTGCTTGACTTGCCCTTGGAAATTGTTTGCGTAGGATCTATTTCACACTTGTGTTTGTACAGCATCTATCAAACTGGGATCCCAGCTGAGGTAAAATTACAAAGAAGGACTTTGGAGTGAACGGAGTAAGTGATTTGGTGGGAAGAATGTTAATTATGAAATACTCTTTTTAAAATGTACAGTTCAACTAGCAAAACGTTAGAATATTTTGTACTGCACTAGCACTCTTCATTTTAAATCCTTGAGTCAGATTAGTCTCACTTTCTGTGCTGGAGTTCAAAAAGAAGAGACATACCAACAAGAAAATATCTTCAATTAATTATTTCTTAACATTTCAGCAAGTTAGAAATGCCCATGAGAGGGCTGGCAAATGTGAACTTTTGTCTTAGTTGTTATCACACAAATACTTTATTACAATCCTTTGTGTCTTAAGTTGTGATCTTGGAGGTGAAAAAGAAGGATGGGAGTTCATATTCTGGTGTGAACCTGAAATATGCAGCGCATCTTTCAGCTTCTGAAGAATCAAGACCAGATTATTGTCCCAAATTTGCTGCTGTAAATATGAATGGCACTTCTAAAACTATAAAAGGTTATGGCTGTAACTCAAAGAAAAAAACATGGTCAGAGTGAAAATTCATTATATACTCCACGAAATGATGAAGAAACAAGAGCATCAAGAGTATCAGCAGAGCTTACAAGAATTTGTTTTGAGGTTTATATAAAATTGGGCAAACAAAATACCACAGAAAACCCTAGATCTGTTGCATTCTTTGACCATACTCCAATCACTTAGCTGAAAGCCATTCCAAACAGTAGGTATATCTAAAATCATAAATCTACCAGCTCTCCCACATCAACTCTCCCTGGCCTAGGTTGTAGCCAGCATCTCTTGGAATGAGCTCAGGCTTTTGGGAAGGTGAAAGGGGAGTTGATTTTCAGCCTAACCAGGCTCAGATACCTCACACCCTGTACCTGTCTCAAATCTGGCACAACCACAGTAAAGCTCCATTGAGCTACTTCATACCAGCACTGGAGTGATGGCAAGCAGCACAAGACCCCACCACAAAACAAGCCCTCCAGGCTTGGCATCAAAAGGCAGCAGGTTGTGACTTCATCTTTCCACCGAGGTATCCAGAGGATGACTGATATTTGATAGGAACAAGCTCGCCCTCCATCTCGCCAGTAGCATTATATTGGGCATCTCCAGGGCTTCATTCGACGCCAGGATCCAGAAAGGCTTCCCATTTGCTATTCCTGCCACATATTACCCAAAGAATCAAAATCCTTCACCTCTTTCAATCAGCTTTCTGTGAGATGAGTCAGTAATTAACAATAGCAGTACCAGCAAGCCTGGGAGGTTGTTTCTAACAAGCAGGCACAATTTAAATGAACAGTGAAATTTTCGGGGAGCTCTTTGAAGAGATTCTCCTTCATTAGAATACAAAAAATAATGTTCTTATTTCTGCATCTCTCACCATTCCCCTCTAATTAGTTTCACCAGCCTAACTAGGATAGGAGCACTTTTCCCCCTCTAAATTTGCTAGCTATGTGTCCCATAGATACATTGTCATTCGTAATAAATCATGAGCAATAGGCATCCAAATGTGCTTAATGTCTATAACCAACCAAGGCAGATTTGCAAATGAAACCTTTGTTTATTATGGCAACTGATCAGGAAAATCTTCTTTCAAGATGATAATGTTAACTCTGAAAGAGCAGAGGCACAATAAATCAAAATCTTTGGCAATACAAAGGGAAAAAAAAAAGTTGGCATGCTTGGATAAAAGATACAAGCCCAGGTGGGTAACTATTGCAGCCAACATGATACAAAGCCAGTCTTTCGTGGGAGTAAAATGATGTTTGGTAAGACAGCAACAGAATAAAAAGCTAACATTTTTCTAGCTTTAATGGCAAAGAATACAAAGGGTCAGGTCCATCATGCCTTTGTTAAACCAAGTCCATAGAGACTTTGCTCAACACAAGCAGATCTATCAAAAGAGGAAGAAAACAGAGTTAGCAGCCAGTAGCAAGAGATTCTTGTCAGGTTCCCCAAAATTACTTTGAAAATATCTTCTTTTCAATGCTAGACTTGTCCCTGGCTATTAAACATCTGCTCAGTTGTAGAAATACTTGAAAGATTACTTGCTGATAAAACTCAAAATAAAATGAAAGGTTTTCTAGTGCTGATAGGTGCATGCAGATTTAGTAACGTGGATCCCCTTCTGATGGTCATGCAAGACAGCAGGAAAGACACTGGGGTGAAATTTGTCTGTGCTTAAGTTACACAGTCAGTGCTAATTTAGGAAAGCTCCCTTTAAGACTACAATAATAAAGTGGTTGCTGGCATAAAACATTTGCAGATGAAAGCCTAGTCCTACGAAGATTCTCATAACATGCAAATATTCTGGCAGAACTCAACAGGGCTGCATAAAAACTCTTGGTTAATTATGTGCCTAAGTGGTTCCAGATCAGGAGCGTACGTGGTATCGATACCAATAAGTAGAACATCACTTTTCTCTAACCAAAAGTAGTATTGAAGAGAGCTACTAAGGTGGAACATTTAAGAAAGGTAAAATATGTACAGTTGGAATAAACCCTCCTACCCAATAGAAGCATGGTGACAAAGACATGGAGTGAGAAATATTCAGAAAGAAGGGTTACAAACCCATGAGCTACCCTGTGAGAAGAGGAAAAGTGCAATGGAAAGAGAAGGGGCTTATGGTGATGTTCTGGATTAGAACAAAGGGACTAAGTGCCACGTTGCTGCCTTTCTATTGGCCATGCAAAGAGGCTGCCCATGAAGGCTGTGGGTACCTGTGGGGGTGAGCTCCAGAAGATGTTTGGTTGTTGTTCCCACCAGATCCTAGCTGTGGGAAGCTGAGAAGAAATCAGCTCTAAGTATGGTATTCCCTTGAGGTCCTTCCTTAGAGGGTAAAGCTTTTAAAGAGGGATGGTGGGAGGATTAAAAGATATTTCTGGCACATCCTTGACTGATGAAGGAAACTGCTAGAAGGCAACCTGGTTTCCTGAAAATGTAGTGACAGCAACTGCTAGAAATATGCAAATATTGCTGGCCTGAACCTACCATCCCCACCTGAGGCCATCCTCCCCCAAAATTCTGCATGCATAAGGGCTGCAGATCCAAGCTTCCCAAATATGCCCTGCGTGGACACCCTGTGTGTTGCTGAAGAGCAGCTGAAGGAGCTGATAAAGTTACTTAACAACAGAGCTGGAAACACAAGGTATAAACCCAGCTCATGAAGCTCAGGCAGATGTTGCCGAGAGCTTTCTCTGCAGCATAATGATAATGAGGAGGCAGCTCTCCCTTCTCCCATATGTCCTGGCATCTCAAAAAGAGCAAGTGAAGAAGGAGGAAAGGGAAAGGCTGTGTGGTCAGTGGGTGGGGTGAGACCACCACCTCTCACGCATCCTTATCGGCCTCCCCAGAGACACAAACACTCCTTTCACAAGGGTGTGTAAAAGAGTCTTCAAAGCGATAGCAACGGAACCAACTGAGAAATGGCCTGTAAAAAGAATTAAAAACAAAAACTTGGGGTTTTTTTCAAACTCTCTTTTTTCTCTAAGCCCATCCTGAATGCAGAATCAGCAGCCCATGGCCCTGCATAATGAAATATCCACGTTAAGCAAGTCACTCCTGAGGCTCCCTTTCTCGTATTTTCAGGAAAGGACACCCCTGTACACCCTTCCGTCCAATGTCACGATATGTGTCATATACATATTTCACATTGACAGCAAAAAAGGGAACTGTACAAAATGCACTAAGCTCTGAGAAACCCAAATACTTGCTCTGCAAGTTGCTGACAGTCTTCCCCTCTGTTGCAGCAGGAGCTGGAGGGGCTCAGCAGCTTCACTCAAGGCACACAGGGATATAATAAATCAGGGGTTCACAGGAGGGAAGGGGCTCTTGGAGCTCTGAAAGTGACAATATTATGGGCAGGGGAAGAGAGGGAGAGAGGGAAGGGGAAAATAAAAATGAAAGGAGGTGAAGGGACCTAGTAGAGAGAATAGAGAGAAAAGTTAAGGTATGAGATCTTATATACGATCAAGGTCAAAAATGTAACTGGAACACAATGAAAAGAAACCACGTGGTTTACTGTCACAGAAGTTATCAAGTGCATCTGTTTTTACAATCAACTGTGTTTATAGGAACAATACACAGAAGGACTTTAAAACTCAAATCATAAATACTTAGTGCTAATTTTTTTGCTCATAACAGAGATGTGAATAATAACGAGCAACAGGAGCAGTCACAGCAAAGTCAAAGTCACCGCCCGGTCTGACCTCTCCATAGTACAAAAATCAGGAGACATTTCATGACTTTGAAAGAAAATACATTTTTTTAATGGCCAAAGATTTTATTTTGTACCCAATGAACAGTTAGCCTATGTAACTTGTTGCCATGATATTTAAAACCTGGTATATACAAAGGTTTCAGACCAGATCTGACAATACTTGTACAAATAATGAATGCATTTCCATACACACCAGGCAAAAAGAAATAAAAATGCTACTTTTTTTGACTGTTTGACTACTAACAGACAGACACTGAAAGGAAAGTGTCCTGGTAAGGGGTTTTTCCATTCCATACTTTCTTGTACAGTGATCTTGTTATATCTCACGTGCTAAAGAAGATCTGGAGACTCCCAAGAAACACCTGCTAATGGCAATGACTTTGTTCCTGTGAGCTGGTGGAAATTGGTTGTATATTAAGCATGAAGGATCAAACACAGCATCAGCATGATGAACATCTTCATATGTGAATGATTTAATGAGACTTTGCAAGAACAAACTTGTTAACTTGCAAGGCAGTGCTGAAGCAGTACTTAGGCAGGATCATAAGAGCAACCAGAGCAGTGAATTGGTTAAAAATTAGAAAGGTTGTACAAAAATACAAACAGTTGTGGGAGTGAGAGAGGCTACCAGGTGCCTGGCTGAAGGCAATAGTTGTCCCAATCCTGGCAAAAGAAGATCCTGCTGATCAAAATAATTATGGAGGTGAAAGCTTATTGTCAGTACTGAGCAAAATTTTGATGAAAGTAATAGTCAACAGACCGAAGCTGGTTTTAGAAGGAATAGTGAGAGAAAAACAGTGTGGCTTCAGATCAGGATGAAGTTGCATTAATCAGATATGCAGATTTTTACAGTTGATGGGGAAAAAAAAAAAAGGAAGAACGGGGTTTAAAAGTGTTTGTTCTTTTCCTCGATGCTACGAAGGCATTTTATTTGGAAGAAGCCATTACAGAACCCAGCAAAACTGATACAGCATTCAGATAAGCACATTGGTAGTATAAATGCTGGGAACTCCTGCAGTGCTATAGGAATTGGCAGAAAATTAAGCAACTGGCTCAAACCAAGTCTGGTATGAAACAAAGGGCTATGAATTTGCCAAGGCTTTCATCATGTACTTCAAATGGACATTAGGATGGTAAATGAGTTGAAGCATGTGACAACGGAAGATCTAAATTTCACATTATGCAAATGACATTGCATAATTGTCAGATAAATGAGGTAAAGTTGATTCTCTTTGCTAATTGACAAAATTGCTGCAGTCATCTTGGGTTTTAAAATGTATCGATAAGAGAAAGTGACTCTGCCGTGGAAAGAACAGGCATTTTTTTATATATGCCTTGGGAGTTTAATTGGTGCTAAGGAAAAGGAGGAAAAAGTAAAAAGATGTGTTTAGCCAAAAGCTGAAAACATGGAAGCATAGATGTGCTGAGAGGGAGCACTCCCAGTCTACGGGCCAGAAGTGGGTGCATTAAATGAGATCTGACCATGGCTGATGTAGGAGTGAGCTCCTCCAAAGGCAATGGGCATTACACAGCATAAGAATGACAGAGAAATTAGGAGCAGCCACGGATGTCAAACCAAGATTTGGGACCATCAATGGCAGAAAAATGTGATGATGAGGAAGGATCTTGGAGAAAGGACTCGGATGAGAGAATGCCAAAGACATTCACACGTGCACATGACTGATGGCTAAACTGATCTTCAGTCCCATGGCCAGACCTTTCTGGTGGGAATGGGACTGAAATGGACTTGACAAAAGCATAAGCTCTAGACAAGGGTGTTATATGACCCCTGAGTCTGCAAAAGAAAACCCCAAAAAATAGGAAAGAAGACATATTAAAGCTCTGCCTTGGCCAAATTCCAACTCAATTAATTACAATCTGCCTTTTAAGATTTCCCCTGAAGTTTCAGCTAGATAATATATTCTTCCATGCATGTCCTGCAAGGCTGAGAAGAGTCACAGCCCACTGCTGAGCCACTGTTTGCAGACAGCACAATTTCTGCATGCGATTCTTATGTTAGGTCAAGTTTGAGAAGGCCTTGGGACCCTTGAAAATGAGAAGTGCTTGGTAGAATGAAGGGGATAAAACTATAGGAAAACTGTGGCAGTCACTTTGCTATAAATCTTCCTGGTGTGCAATTTTTTGGTAAATGTGCTCATAAAACCTCACTTCTGCCTTCTAGTGGAGAAAATATAGGAGAGCATTGCAGTAGAAACGAAGAAAGAGCTATTGAAAGGAAAATCAGCTTTGGATCCCTCAACATCATTATTAATGAGCCCTGATGATCAGACACAAGCAAAAAATCTTGTCATTTTTACTCATAACAATGACTGTTGCATTCACTTCTCACCCTGACTTCTCACTGTTTCATTATAATGGTACAAAGCCCAGTTCTTCTCTAGTAGGATGAACCCAACCCTACGTGGAAGGCCAAGGATGCTGAAATGTTCAGTACTGGGCTGATTTTGATTATAACAAGCCCTGCTGCATCCACTTCTGATTATACTGCCAATAACTCTGCCACTAATATAGAGGACAGAAAAAAAACCCCTTTCTTTCCTGCCAGGAGACCTTGTAAGAAGGTGGTTTTCAAACCAGCAGAAGCAGCAGTGCAGAGGAAATGCAGATTGCCACCCATTTTTTCTTTATATAAGCAATTGTTGCTCAGTTTGGTTTCCAATCAAGCTCAGTATCTACAGCTAACACTGATGTTCTAGAAATCTGAAAATTAGGCTAATGATATATTAGCCTCAAAATTGATGAGTACAAATGTAAAGACTTGATGTAAACTTTGTGAAGGAGTCCCCAAATCTCTACAGTTCTATACACCAGAAATTACAAATTAACCCTATGGCTCCTGGATGAGTGGCATGAGAGGAAAGGTGGTTAAGACTTGTTGGAATTATTTTCAAAAGGAAAGCTCTCATTATTTTTTTCTGTTACACATGTTGAGATAAGACAAGGGATGGTTTTAAACCAAAAAAGGGTAGATTTAGACTAGATGCAAGGATGAAATTTTTTACAATGAGGGTGGTGAAACACTGGCACAGGTTGTCCAGAGATGTGGTAGAAGAACCCCTGGAAACATTCAAGGCCAGGTTGGACGGGGCACTGAGCAACCTGGTCTTGCTGTAGATGTCCCTGCCCATGGCAGGGGGATTGGACTAGATGACCTTTAAGGTCCCTTCCAATCCAAACCATTCTATGATTCTATGATTTTTTTCACGTAGGACAATAAAAATATCAATGGAATCACTTATCCAATTAGATGTTTCTTCTGTTTCTGAGGAGGAAGAGCCTCTGGAAACCACACAGGCTGGGACCAACTATCTAGGGAGTAACTCTGCTGAAAAGGACCTGAGTCACTTGGCAGACAGCAAGGTGAACATGGGCTTACAGTGCTACTGGCAGCCAGGAGGACCAACAACATCCTGGGGGCTATGAATAGAAGCACATGTTGGCCAAGAGGCTGTGCAATGTCCTGCCTTGGAGCTTTGGGAGACAGGACCAGAGTCCTCCTGAGGTCCTCAGTGAACTGAACTGTTCTGTGGTTCTCTGATTCTCTGATTTCAGCTTTCCCTGAGCATAAAAACTATCCATAGCCATGGGGTTTTGAGACGTCCTGTTAGAACAAAGACATTTCTGAGCCTTACCTATCAACTCCAAAGGCCTCAGGGGGGAACATGTCTTTTTTGCAGCCAGTGAAAGTTTTGAAAGTTTACTTCAAACAGTGCCAAAGTTTTGCTGTTAGGCTCAAATCTTCACTCTGCCACTTTGGCTTGTCTCTTGGGAGCTGTGGTGGAACCCAGCCTCTGCTTGGGGTCAGGCATTGCAGGTCTGTGTCCAAGCCTCACCTTTTATCACATATTATGTCCATTAAAACTGCAGCACCAGGCAAAGGTTAACAATCTCCAGCCTTCTTCCCTTCTGCAGTAAATCACTTACAAATCTTTCTAGTTGACTGTAAAAATGGGAAGAGGTCAACTGCATAACAAGCATTTGAAAAGGGCAGGACAGTAAAAAGAGAGTTTGCAGCAGTGGTGATGGAGCATGGATTTGGTGTGAAATTGAGAAATCTCTGGGGGCAGAAATGGAGCAGCAGAGCTGTTTTCCAAGTCAGTCTGCTAGTCCTCCCCTCTTTTCTCTTTTCTGCAAGGAGAGTCTATGCTCCAGAATTGGTTTCTGCCACATCTCCATTTGTTCCTCACATATGCTAATGAGACATATTTGGCTTCTTTAATAAAACCAGCTTGTAAACTGCACTTCAAAGAGGAAGGACAATGCGTAGCATCTGGTAGCAGCCATGCCACTGAAGGGCTTCATTGTTTTTTTGTTCTCTGTAGAGGTCCCAGCAGTAATCTTCAGTCACTTGCAGTTAAAACTCTAATATGATGACAAATTTTACAAATGATGAAAAAGTTTTAAGTCATCAGTACTGAGTTAATAAAATGGCATTGCTTACTCAGCCTCAGAATATGCAATTGGTATCTTTCCTTAACAAAACTAAACCAAAACCCACACCTTTCAGGACATTATTTTTTCCTAACAATCATCTCTGATGTGTTGTTTGCCACTAGGGATGTGTATGCTTGCCGGCATCTCACCTGCAGAGGATAACTATGACAGAGTATCAAAAAGTCAAGGATCGCCTCCATTCCTTCATCATACTCATCCCCACTGGCATGTGTGAGCCAGCAAAATTCCGAACTGAGCCCTCCTCTGAGATGTTTCTCTGTTCTCCTTCAAACAGCAGTGACTGTCCCATGTATCTCAGAGCAACCCTGCTTTGGAATTCAGTGTACGAGTTAAAAATGGATTTTTAAAGCAGCTCTTGCGTGCTCTCTAGTGGTTAAAACAGCAAATACTTTTAATGTCACCTTCAATCACCTTTTCAACCCACTTTTCATTAGTAAATCGCAATGACTCATGTATCTCCGAGTTAAAAATATTTTTAAATTATTATTTTCTATAATTATTACAATATTTTATTATAATGTATTATTGGGCACCAGAGTTGCGTTTTTCACTATGCAAAGTGCAAAGACTGAGCCTAATTATATCCTTCCTGAGCATCAAGTCACGTTTCTCTTTTTCTTTGGCCAGCTAACAATTTTCATCCTAGACTGTGTTTGCAAAGGTCGGCAGTCACTGAAAATTCATGTTATCCACAAACACGGATTCATTCCTTCTTGCATATTTCAGAATTCCTTACTTTCTATAGTAGCCATTCCAGCTCCTCACAGAAGCCCTGAATGTATGCCACAGAAAATGCTAATTTTTCATTTCACAGCAGCAAGCAAAGTTGGGAAAGAACTAGGTGACCCAGTTATGGAAATCTGGCAGCTCCAAGACCAAAGGACAGATTAAAGCAAAGAACATGCCACAGACAGTAATGACAAAATGCGTGCGTTGTTTTTGAATAACTAATAGATCACAAGCCTGTGTCCAAGGGAATATTTGCATGAAACATTATTTACATATATTTTTCAAATGTTAATTGCAACCTGTCTTGCAAAAACAAACACTGGTTCAACAGACACACGTTATTTGAATGTTTTCTTTTTTTTTTTGTCTACCCTCTGTTTATTTAAAGACTGTGTCTTCTTGTTTGTCTGCCTTCCTCGTCACAGTTACTGCCTTAATCATCAGCAGCAGCAGCTTAAACATCAGACTGCTTTTCAAGTAGTTTGAAGCAACTTGGAAATTTGCTCCAGTAACAACTCTACACAAAAATCCTGGGTCATATAAGATCCTTTGTAAGTATTGTATCCCCAATACTTACTCCAAATCACATATTGGACAGATTCAGATTTGGATGCAGTGTTCCTCCATTGCAAACAATGCTGCATATCTCTTACAGCATGAGCCATTATCTGCCAAATAATGGCACTTTGGCAGGCTCTTGAGTTCTAGACCAAACCAGCTCCTGCCACAGCACCAAGCACTCCTGGTGTTTCTCTAAATTACATCAGCTTTCGCTGACTTCCTGGCAGCAATCTGTAGTCCCAAAATAGCTGGAATCCAGTGCTCCTCTTTCTCCAACCTCATCTTTCACTTCCAGTTTCCTCCAGCTTGTTTTTGGACCGTGGCTTTCTCCCCCTCCAGCATCCATCCTACTCACTGTTGTCAACCACAAGTCTCAGCTCTTGCCTTCAGCTCTTCAGGTCCAACAAGGCCTCCTGTCCCCAAATGGAGTCTGTTCAGATGTGGTGACACAAAATGAGACTTGGTGGTGGGCCTGTGGGGAGTTGATCTAAGCCTGCTTCCAAACTTCATGTTTGCAAGGAAAACTTTCTGTTACCCAGCAAATCACACACCTTGATAATTTTTCATGACATTTCCCAGCCTTCACCTTGATGACAATTTCTCGGTTATTAAGTAATTAAAACATGATGTAATTAATTTTACCTTCTAATTAGATAATTGTTCTGCCATTGCAATTCTGAGTGTAACGTGTTATTATTGCAATGTTAGTTACCAATGTCAGTGAAGCAAAAATATTTTTTTAAAAACCTTAAATCTTGTGTTTGTTCTCAGACAAACCAGGTGTGCTACAGCCTCCTTAGGAAAAGCTGTCCCCAAATTTCTGATTTCCTCAGCTGCAGTAGGGTCTTACCCTGTGTGTTTATGACTTGGATAGCTGCCTGGTGAATAGCTCTAGTGCTCTTCAAAGGCATTTACAACCTATTCATTGCTGAGGTGCCCAGTGGACTTGAATAGTTTGGACTTGAAGAGTTCAGACTTGAAGAGTACTTGAACTTAATTTCATGGCTGCAAAAGACATCATACCAAAAGTGACTGGCTATAGTCACATCAAGGCTACCAGGACTGCTCCACCAAGGAAGGAGAGCCCAGAGCCAAGCACAAGGACAGCATAAGGGCAGTGACCACTTTGACCAAAGTGCAATCCCAAGGTACTCATGTGGGGCCGGGTTGGTGACAGTGACAGCTTCCATTGAGATGTCATCAGACAAGGTGAGGGGACACGTCAGGGTCTGGCCAGTAGGCCCAGCCATGATCAGCAGGGTACAGAGCTGAGCAGGTGCCTTCTATAACATAGTTGAAGCTCAGTGGCTTGAAAAAAAAATCTATTGAAGCACAGGCAAAAAATAGCAATAAATCTGAAATGATGTAGGTAATCCCTTTACCTGTTTTTACAGGATTTTTATGTCTTGGGACTTTTTTGGTTTGGGGTTTTTTATTTGTTTGGGCCTTTTTTGAGCAGAAGCATTTGCAGTTCTCTAGTGGAAGAATTGTTTGGCTTCCCTGAGATGTACAGGGCTTTGAGGAACATATTTATGCCTGTTTCCTAGAGTGCTGAGCAGCCAGGAAGGGGCTACAGTGCCACTGGGCACTCCTAAAGACAGCATGCCTTTGGAAGGTAGCTGTGACAACAACATATTTGGGAATACCTATTTAATGGAACCATTCATTTTTCTCCACATAGACCTTTAGCATAAATTCTGTGATCATTCTTTCCCAAAATAGCCCAGCTGACCCTCAAATACTGACTGTAGTGTGAGAATTATCGACACATCCTTGGTCCCCTCTGGACTGGAGATATTTTATACCTACAGGGATAAAGGCTTTCTGCATTCTTTTCATACAAGTAATCATCGTGAGATGCAATTTATCCACTGTGAGGAGATGTCATCTAGATTATTACTTTATCTTCTAAACAGACAGATAGGTAGACACTACAAAAGTAGCAAGATAGATAGATAGATAGACAAGACATGAAAGTATTTAAATATGGTCAAGAAATTGTGAACCTTAAAATATAACTGATTTGCTTGAGAACTGCAGATCCTCAGAATCTTTGAAAGATTGGACATTTGTGCTGAAATATGATATAAAAAGAATCATAGAGCATCCTGTGATTTTCTTTTCCTGTAATTCATGGTTACATTAATAGGATTCAAAGATTGCACAGTGGAATTATAACGTACAACCCACATCTGTCCTCTGTTATATGCAGAGGTTTCAAATTCTGTTGTTTACAACAGCTTCCAGTTCTTTTAGTCATGCTTACTCAGCACACTTTTCTTTTCCACATAAGAATATTTTGTATAACATTTGTATAAGAGGTTTTAAGTGTTTCCTCTTCCTTTCTGACTACACTGTACTGGAAAACAGACGTTAGGTTAAGAAGTGTAAATGATATGATAAAGTCTGAGATAAGCAGGTCAGGATAAACAAGTACACAAAAGCCAGACAGTAAAGAAGCATCTTCTCATCTCAGTGCACAGGGATTTACACATCAGCACTATTTTCTTTTTTCACATTGAGAGAAACTTCACCATTTGAAAGCTCATAGTAAGAGTTTTTTTCAGCTGGGAAACAAAATTAAAGCAACAAGCTGATCTAGCCACTTTCTAAATTAAGTTAGAGATGCTCTACCTTTATTCATGAAACATCCGAAGTGATTGGGAAATAGAGGAGATGGGAAGGCAAACATAAATTTGTCAAAGCCAAACTCTGTCAACGTATTTAATCTCCTCTATGAATATCACACAGGCAGAGGAGAAGCAGATGACATATTTTGACTTGAATAAGGCTTCTAATACTTCCTCACATAACTCATAAGCAACCTAAAAACGTGATGTAAATGAAACTACTGTGGGGTGGGTGCAAAGCTAGTCAGCTTGGAGAATAATTGCCAGCAATTCCCTGTCAAAATGAAAGGAGGTACAAAGCAAGGTACCACTGGAACTTGTTGTGTCCATGCTGAGGGACAATGTCCTAGCCAGTATTTCTGCAGAAAAAGATCTGGAGGTGATAATGAATTATAAACTGAACCTCAGTGTACAGTGTGATTTTGTTGCAGAAAAAGCAAACATCACATCTGGGTGCTTGTATCCTGTGAGACACATAACTGTATCACAATATCATCATCAATAAGGACTCAGCTGAAGTAATGCATCCTGCCTTAAGCACTACATTTGAAGGCACGTGCAGACCAAGTGGAGATAGCATTGATAAATAGGTAAATATCAAGGTAAATTGATAGGTAAATATCAAGAATAGTCAGAAGTCTAATAAACTTCACCTATACGGAAAGGTTCAAAGAACTGGGGTTGCTCGACCTAGGAAAGAATACTGTGAAGAAATACAACTGTATTACCATATTGTGTTAGAAAGACAGCTTCAAAGAGAAAAACCCAGTATCTGTGTCCAGGATATTTAGGATGAGAAGCAGCAGCATCAACAGAGTAACAGAGATTCAGATTACATGCACAGACAATTTTCTATCAGTAAGTATCACGAAGCATTAAAACAACCTGCCTGGGAGGCTGACATTAGCAGTCTATCCTGGGACTAAACTGCATTCTGAGTCCAGCCTGTCCTATATCAGCATTATGGATTCTTTAAAATAACCAGTCAGCCTTCACCTTCAAGTTACTTTCAAATTTACTCCTTTACCTTTTACCTGTATGTGAAATGCAGGAAGATTTTGATGTGCCAGTTGGAGCGCATGAGGTTTGATTAACAATCTTTGGGTTCAATTGGAAACTATGTGTTGTGACCAGGAATAAATTACCAATATCATTAGAAAAAACACTGTTTTTCTAATGACTATGCATGACCAAATCAGCTGAAGAGATGAAGAGCTTAGGCACAAATTTACTGAGGGCTAAGTGGGCAGGCAGGGGCCGGAACCAGCCCTTTGACTGTGAAGAACTATTTGGACTCCTCCTTTCATAGAGTCATAGAAATAAAAGAGAAAAGGTTGCTATTAGACACATCACAAGTCCCAAGTTACCCATTCCATCTGCAGTAAAATCATTTCTACTTGTAAAGCACAAGGTTTAGAAAGGTATTCTGTCTATTTTGAAACAAAAAGGAGCTTTTTTGAGGTGATCACAAGTTTTGGATGACAACCACTCTAGATATTCTCAAGAAACAGAGGTCTAAGATACTTAAAACTGTGATAAGCCTAAGTTTGATTTACAGCCTCGTGATACTCTCATTTAAAGTGGTGTGATACAGTGAAGTGGCTGACAGGTGCAAAAAACACCCAAAAACTGAATAGAAAATTGCTTTGTTTTGGTTGGAGCTGCAGCATTTGTCATAACACTACCCAATGTTTTCCTTAACAATAAGGAAATAAGCACAAAATTACATGATGTAATTTACAAAACAAAAAGATGGCTGAAACAGTAAATTTGAGGGAGGACAGGAGTTGAACAGTCTGGGTTGCATAGTAAGCTGGGGCCATTCAAATCAGCTAATCCAGGCAAATATAAAGCCCTAAGTGGTTTTGAGCAGCTTTTCAGTGTTGAGACTTCTTCTTTGGTATGTATGACCAACCTCCTCCCTTCCTTTGTTAGGACTTTGTACATTAAAATGAACGCTTGATCTACTTTGCATATAGTTTATGTAGCAAAGTAGTGTCCCAGCCTGGTTATTTACTGCTGTAAGGTGAAGACTTTTGTAAACAATTGCTTCATGCAAGGGCAAAAGCAGTGTGAGACATCAGTAGAAACAGAAATACATATTATAATGATTTCCCACCAATGGCTATGTGGGGAAACCTATCATTTAATAGCATTTAATCAGTTTTTGCTCTATTGAATTGGAGTTATGTTAGCTTTGACTAAACATGCCATTAGACATCATTTAATCTCCTTTGAACCCAAATACCTTTTAGAAATTTCTATTGATCTTGCTGCTGACGCTTCAATGTTTAACATTTGTGATTAAAAACGTGTAATTTCATTTTCTTCAGACAAAACCATATGCCAAGCTTCCAATCCTTATTCAAAGAGAGGTTTGTTTTGTCTGGGTTTAATTTTATTATGAAAATTAGCCAGCCTGTGGGTTTAGATAGAATGGGAATATCTCCCCTCTGAGCAAATTCCTTTGGGAAAAGGAAGCCTACAGAAAAACAAAGCGATAACATTCTAAAACTGCCTGATAAGCAGGAGGAACCACAGCTTTTGAAATTTGCAGAGTGGACCCCCCTTAAGACAGTAAAACTGAGTGAAGTTCAGATCCTCCCAGGCTCCTGTTCCCAAACAGGACTCCTGCTCTGGGTTGCTATTGCTGTAGATACAGTTCTACTCTCCAAAGTGAGCTTGTAACCTCCGAGGCAAATAAAGATATTGTTGACTCGTGGTCAATATTCTAGTCTAAATTTGCTGGTTTATAAGTTAAAGTATTTTCATTTGGTTTTTTTCGTAACCACCATCCTTGATTAGTAAATGGGGCACTGGAAATAGAGGTTGGTAGAAGTCATTTTCTGTGCTCCACCAGCAGAAAAGGATTTGCTGTTTAATTTAAGCTGGGGTTACCTTTATCCCTGTTGTTACTGTCATGTTCTCAGTGGCATTTGAAGGCTCACAACATTTAATGAGATCAGTCAGGGAACTGATTGATGAACAGATCTGTGATAATGTACAAGAAGGAAAATTTAATTTTAGCCTTATGGATCCTACTGAGAAAACCACAACATGGAGCAAATAGAAGTTGTTTGTTATCTTATTCAGAATAATTCTGAGTATGAACAGGGAGCAGGTGCCACAATTAAGGAGAGAACACTATGCACCATGGGTCAGAGTTCTTGGTTTGAGGAAGCAGAGAACATATCAACAGGGTGGGAAAGCTGGCAAGATACAGGACCAAGAAGATGGAAGGACACAGGGCTGGAGTACCAGGTTTGGGGAGGTGGAAGCATGTCTCCACTTGTCTGCTCTGATTGTCTGTGTAGGAATGGTCTGAACAAGACAGAGCTGTAGGGAGACACAGATCAACCTTGGAGCTCACAAGGAACTAACATGAAACCTTACTCTTACTTGGAAGTAGCTCTCAGGACACTGGGGAAAAGCAAACGTTTTTCTTTCTTTCTTTCTTTTTTACCTGGAGAAAGAACAATGGGGCAGGGGACTGGTAGCACTTCCCCCAGAGGGAGTGGCAAGGCTTGACTGGGTCAAATGTCCCTGAGCAAGTGGGTAAAGGGAGGAAAGCTGAAATGGGAAGGGCTGGGAAGGTGTGTCAGGGGTAACAGAAGCGATATGAAGGAGGATCAGAAAAATGCTGCCTGTACTTCAGTGAGGCACTTTCAGGTCCTCACAGAATATTTATACAGCAGTTGAACCCGGATTACCCAATAAGCTTAAGACTTTCTTCCCCTCCATCTTCTTTTTTGTGTAACTGGCTGGTTATGTGTGTTTTAAACACACCTGTCTCTGTTTTGGTTTTGTCCTTCTGAGGGCTGGAAACTGAGAACAAACAGAAAAGGTGTATTTGGACTTTCCAGTTCCACCTGATGTAAAATAATGACGAATGAAAACCCAGAGAGATCTAGCATGGGAGATGTTCCCCTGAAACACGAAGAGCAAAGCTAAGTGTCTCCTAAATCTGGATCCTGCCTGCAGGGAGGTGGAGGCCTCCCCCATCTTGAGCAATTTTGTGGTCTAAAGGTTCACATTTGTGGAAGTGCTACTTAAAAGATTTTGCTGGGGGAAATTTCCTCTCTCGCCTTTCTATAGTGACTAAACGAATGTGACTCCAAAATCAGCAGCTCCAGGGCTGACCTCACAAACATGAAATACAAAGCCAGCTCCCTACAAATAAAAATATTTGATCTGCACCATAATTATGTAAAAATGTGATTTCAACCAGCTTGCTAACATCAAAAAAGTCAAAGGCAAGGAGGCCTGAATCCAGATTTACAGGGAGATCATACCACACGTGGTAAGGAAGGGGGTACTTATCTCTAAGAAATGTAGAGACCCACATGCTAATTACAAGTTTGTCATGCTAGAATTTGCCAGGGTAAAGATTACTCACATATCAGAAGTGGTTCTACACTTCCATAAAGCAAGGAGGTTGAGGTCTCAACTCTTCTTTGACGGTGGGGAATTCTTACGTAGAGTTTTCTCTGTCAGGCACTGCTGATCAATATTGTTGGCACAGCAGTAGGATGAATTTGTGGGCACTGTGTTTCAAGGAATGGCATGAAAGAAACAGATGAATATATGACAGCATGACCTGCCTAACACTTTCAGTATTAAGAGATATTGTAAGAGTTGAGATTGTGCAGTACGGTTTGTTTGTGTGAAAGTTATTTTTGAGGGAATTCTGGAAGTTGGGAAGTTTTAAAGTTGACACAGACAAGGGAAGCACACGTACCTCAGCTGTTCCCAGGCTGCTCCAGGAGACTGCTGAAGGGTCTGGAGATCTGGTGTGGAGCAACTGCAGCTGAGTACTGATGGTGAATTATGCTGTAATACAACAGTGACAGATATTTTTGGTACAAAGTTGCCATGTTACAGTAAGAATCTGTTGAATTAATTTAGTAAAGCTTATCTCATGCTAAATTAACAGCAGGTATATTAAGCATATATTAAACTATAAAATGAGAGTCCTCCTTTTCCAGTCCCTGTGTAAGATAAGTACTTCAAGCTTTGTTTATAGTTACTTATGCTTTAGCATGTAAACTTAGCAGCAGTCTCAATCCCATCTTTGGCTAATCAAACAGGCATCCAATGTAATTATGAAGAGCTTTGACGCATTAATTGTCATGTAATTATTGCTCATGTAATTTGATATAATAACTGCTCTTAGAAGCAGTATTTTTAACTTCTTTTTTCTGGGGGGGGACCAAGAACATTTGCTATTTTGTGTTATGCTTTCCCATCTCAAGCTGGTGGACAAGATCAGGGATTTATTCTGAGCCAACAAATATTCTTAATTTTTTTGTCACCAATCCTTCCATCAGCTCTGATTTTTCTTTTGCAGATTTTTTTTAGCTCTTCAACAATACAAATTCTGAGTACAAACTACATCAGGTTCCTATGACTTGGCTGAAAAACTTGTCTAAGCTGTTGAGGGTCTGGAGCTTACACAGAACTGCAACAGCAATGTAAGAAAAAGGAGAAATCATAGAATTATCGAGGTTGGAAGAGACTTTCAAGATCATCCAGTCCAGCCCCTACCTACATCACCACTGAACCAGATCACCCAGCGCCCCATCCAGACGCCTCTTGAACACCTCCAGGGATGGTGACTCCACCACCTCCCTGGACAACCTATTCCAACATCCAATCACCCTGACAGTGAAGAAATTGTTCCTGATGTCCAATCTGAATCTCCCCTGCTGCAATTTAAGGCCATTTCCTTTCATCCTTTTACTATGGGCATGGCAGAAGAGACTGATTCCCACCTCTCTAAAACCTCCTTTGAGGTAGAGAGCAATGAGGTCCCCCCTGAGCCTCCTCTTCTCCAGACTGAACACCCCCAGCTCCCTCAGCCTTTCCCCATAAGACATTTTCCAGTCCCTTCCCCAGCTCTGTTCCCTTCTCTGGACACACCCCAGCCCCTCGATGTCTTTTTTGAAGTGGGAGGCCCAAAAGTGAACCCAGCACTCGAGGTGCAGCCTCACTAATGCTGAGTACAGCGGGGACAATCCCTGCCCTGGTCCTGCTGGCCACACTGTTCTTGATGCAGACCAAGATGCCATTGGCCTTCTTGGCCACCTGGGCACACTGCTGGCTCATCTCCAGCCAGCTGTCACCCATCACCCCCAGGTCCCTTTCTGCTGAGCAGCTCCAGCCACGCTTCCCCAAGCCTGGATTGGTGCCTGGGGTTGTTGTGACCCAAGTGCAGGACCCAGCACTTGGCCTTATCTAACCTCATCCCATTGTCCTCTGCCCATGGATCCAGCCTGTCCAGATCTCTCTGCAATAGGAATGGATGGGAATGAATAGGAATGGATGAAATTATTTCATATTATTTTAAAGTATTGTATTTTTTGGTCAAAAAGCCTCAATGTGCTTCACGTGTTCGTGAAGAAACTGCATTTGACTTGGAAAAAAGGTGATTTCAACCCCTACGTGAGGGACTTGGAGAAATAAATGTGTAAAAATTAAATCTTCTGAATATAATGGTATTAACAAAATCTTCTTTGTGAATGGTGAAAAGAAATGGACTTTCAATATTTCAAGATATTGTTTTTATACCTCATTTATTCAACTGAATTAATTGGGTTGGGTGATTTACTCCACTTGTCATATAACCTGTTATGCAGAAAGAGGTGATTTGGAAAGCAAATAATCCAATATATAATGACAATGCATTGAGCTGCTATGGAAAATGCAGGCATACATGAAAAGTAGAAGCATAAGAAGTATTTCTAGGTGGAATGCAGAATCTGACCATTCAAAATTAACTACAGCACAAGGTCAAAGAACACAGTCTCTTGCTGGATTATCAGTTTGAATTAACTGCCTTTTTTCTAGAATCAGAATGGAAACAAGGGCAAGGACTGTGGGATTGTGTGCAGGCATTTGGTGAGGAAAGGTAGCGAGACACCTCTCTTGATGGTGGAGAACCATTAGGTTGGGCCAGGAAACACCCCTCTTTTTTGTGTCAATTGTGTGGATCCATGATTAAACAGCTCAAAGCAAAATTCAGCTTTAAAAAACAAGAGCACAAACCCAATATTAAACTGGTATTAAGAGCAAAAATTTGATCTCAAATTGGCAGTTACTGGGAACTACATTTTCAGGGCCTTAAATACCCCAAGTCTTTCATCCATTCATTCCAGAAAGACAACTGAATAAATACCAAAACCTTTCTGATGCTCCCCAGCCGCTGAAGGAAGTGGAATTTCATTTTCAAGCTCATTTACCTCTCCAGGGCTGCACAGCATGCATTCAAAAATTCCCTCAGCTTCACAGAAGACCTGATGTTGCCTCAGCAGCACGTCTTGAAAGGAATATTGAAGTAATTACTTGTTGTCAGTGTACAAGTGAAGGTTCAGCAAGTGCTTGCTGGACATGGTGCAGCTTTGGGTCACATGAATGTGCAGCACAAAGACCAAGTTTGCTGTATAATATTCAGGGAATGTATTTGGAGATGCAGGTACCTCTAACACAACCCCCAGTTTGTCAGGCGAGTGTTTCCAGTGACTGAAACGCCGTTATTAAGGCCCAGTTACACCAGTGGCATGTCACCACTCCCGGCCCTCCCTTAAAGGCACGAATAGGCACAAAACGTGTTTTGGAGTCACGCTTAAGCCGGGAATGGCCTCGCCCCGGGGAAGGCGGCGACGTTACCGCTGCGGTGACCCCCCCGCCGCCTCAGAGCCATCGCCTCAGCGGGGCAGGCCCCGCTCCTCAGGGCCCAGCCCAACGCCGCCGGGTGTTTCCCGGCTGGCACAGCCCCGCACAGCACGGTGGTGGCGGGGAAAGCCGGCCCCAACCTCCCCGCGGCGCATCCCGGCTCGGTGCGGAGCTGCGGCCCCGCCGGGGAGCGGCCACCGCCGCCACAGCCCGCGGGG